>JAOBSW010000067.1:0-263077 GCA_026214975.1 Gentiana macrophylla
TGGCTTAGTGACATTTAGCTAATTAACCCGGCGGTTACGTACATAATATACCCGTTGAGAACACAAATCCAGGGTGGATTGATGGTAAATAATGATACCAATTTGACCATCATCGATGTGGGCGACAACAAAGCGGTGTAGCTTGAGTTGATGGACGCTGACAGTGTTTGGAATCTAGCTTATGATTGAGGAGTTTTTATGCAATTCGGAAGGTAATTAGGTATCCGCCGAGCTGAATTGCTCTCGATATTTCGTGTATTGAGGCCAGGATTTTCAAAATTAAATCAACAAGATCTTACGGGAGATGCATAGGTGAATCCAAAGCAACAAGTTCCTTATTTGATTTAATGGGCGTAAAATAAGCGAAGCGGAAGAATTACCTTTATTGATGGATGAAGAGTCTTGTTTGGTATTTTTATCCACACCACGACACATTACAAGCCCAGTCGGCTAAAGCAGTCCATTACCTGCGTCACGCGAGTGTGTGTCTTTGAATAATGGTGACAAAGATCGATTAAACCCGACCAGGAAGAAGCGTTATGAATCAGCGAATCTTAGCGAATCCACAGGTCATCTGCCGGATTGGGTGAGAACTTCCGTCTGCGGTAACGGTTGGGGCCAGACGGGATTGAGAGCCGTCAATTAGAGCAGAAGTCGGCGACCCGATCGAGAAGAGTTGTCGGTTGAAGCTTCCATGCCATTATAATTTGTATTGGTGAGTTTGGTAGGTGCGTGGAGAATTAGGAGTTAAAGGAGCAGCAAACAAAGGATATTCGCTTGAGTGAGGAAGGAGGCGGAGTAGTTGTTCTTGGCGTGATTGTTAATACCAGTTGAAGGTGCCGGAAGAAAGAGTTGGCGGTGGACTTCATGGCTGGAAGGAAATTTGGTAGGCGGGAGGAAGGAAAAGGGAAGAAGAAAGTGTGACATGCATAGGGTTTATAAAGGTGAAAAAGAAAAGCGAAAGCAGAAAAATAAGTGGTAAGGAGAATCAGATTCTGGCTTTGATGCCGTGATAGATGAATTGGAAATATATTTCATTGATTGATAAGTTTACAATATGATACCATATATATATACGACTATGGAAGGTCTGGAAGCTATGGAGAATAATCTGCGATAAATACAAATAATCCTAATCGTCATTTTCTCTCGCCTGAACTCCGTTTTGGACCGATTTTTGTATCGTTGTGCTCACCGTCCATACCTCTTTATCGCCAGCACCTATCACAAATAAAAACAAAACCAAGCGTGACAAATGCCAATAAAGCGCCAATTCACACTAAAATATGGAAATTTAGGACATAAATGCCTATCGTCTCGTGAGTTCAACCCGTAGTGAAATGTACCTATAACGCATATTGCCTCAAAATTACATCAGATAGGCTACAAGGGGAGTAAAATGCACCTGGGAAATTATAGCAAGTTAGTATCATCTAAGCCACCCCGGCGTGGCTTAATCACATTAGCTAAGTGCTCATTATTTCATACATATTATCACCATTGAGAACACAAATCCGAGGGTAAGTTGATGGTAAAATATGATACCAAATTGACAGTCGTCATAGACTATTGAGGTTGATGCCTCTTTTCGAAATATTATGAAGGGTAGGTAATATGTGTTGAGTTTATTTGTTGAAATATGTGTTTCAAGATGCTATGATGTGGCTTTGTGATATATGATTATGTTTAGTATAGATAAGCTAGATTATAATACGATGCATCACGATGATTGTAGAAAATGAACAAAAATCTGAGAAACTATGAAGATGAACTCATGAAGAAGATGAAGAAATTTGAAAAAGCGGCGAGGCAGGGAAAAAAGCTTGATTTCATTGATCTTGATTGTATTTTCAGAACTGAAGATTTGGATTACAATTGGAGCCTATATATAGAATTTCCTAATCATCTAATCGATAGCTAAGTTAGTTATAACAGCCCTAATTATTAACTACTAACGAGACTTAACACGCTCTTACACACAAGTGTTCGGCGAAATGCCTAAAAAACTGAACATATATGCATCAGTACATCAACTGAACATATATTCATCAGGTATACGGATGACGTACGATAATGTCATATGCGTGTTTAATATATCCTTCATAACATGCTGGGCAGACGTTGATCATATGACTTGACATAAGTGGTTTGGGGTGTGTGTAAGAAGTCTGTAGCATGAACTATTGGTCAAGTGTTCATATTTATCAGGAAGGCATAAACAAAGAGACTCTCTTTCAGATGAGATAAAATGTAAGTTTTGATGGCTTCTTTTCCCCTTTACAGTGAAGCTTTATTATGGGCGTGAGGCATTTGATAAGTATTTATGGGAGCTTGGTAGAGTCACACACGAATAATTGGGTTGGCTGTCAAAACATTCGATATTTATCCTTGAAACTAATTTCGCATGCATAAAGCCAGAGAGTAGACCTAAAGCCAAGAGGAAGGGGACTATGGCGTTATTGAGATCAATATTTTTTTTTAGGTATTAAACGATGTAATTTTGTTGTAGAAAAATATAAATATATCGAATTTGGTGTCACACTGGTGAATCGTTATCTTTCTTTCAGATGTCTCCGTTGAGTAAATTTTATGGATTCATCACATAATAAATTGTTTGTGCGACATTAACATGATTTTTAAAGGCATGAATAATCTTCTTTTGGAGTATAATAAAACTGACCAAATTTTCAAGGCCATATGACATATACATTTGGGCGGGGCCTCGATTACGACCTTAGGTAAGAAATATAACCCTCAGCCCACTGATGGTGTATGTATGTCATGCTAAGGACCATGCAAAAAAAAAAAAAAAAAAAAAAAAGGTTTATAATAATGATTAAAAAAAAAATTTGGACCATAATCTAAGGGTTAAATAAATATCTTGTTTGGGAGAAAATCATCATAAGTAATGGCTTTTCTCCAGAAGCAAAAAGATTTTATTGAAAGCCTAGGTTACTTATTTAAAAAAATACAAACTAAGCAGCCGGACAACGCCAAAAAAGCCGGAGCTCCACCGGACTAAAACAAACAAATTTACAAATGAAACAACAGAAAAACATGGCACAATAACAACAAACCAAGCTATCAAGAACAAATGTTACTAGGCGTCTTTATAAAGAGGTAGAAGTAGCCCAGGGAATAACAACTTCACCCGTGACACTGAAAAACTATGAAAAAACAAAAAGCACCGGCAACCCAGTTTCGTCACTCTGCCGCCTTGCCTTTGCATGCAGTGGAAGGACTCGAAAGAAAAGTCGAACCTCACGATAGAAGGCAACAACAAATCAAAGGAGGTGTAGGAGAAAGCAGCCTTTGGAGTGTGATGGTGTACAACCCAACTCTCCTTGTATATCGTCCACTCTACATCTTATGGGTAGGTATTTTTAAGATAGGATATATGCGGTTTTGATATTTTAAAACCCTTTATAAGCGTGGTTGGGTATGAATACATGTTTTCATTGTCATAATATTCGTTCGACCACTATATAATAAATATAACTAAGTATATTGAAAAAAAAAAAAAAAAAAAAAAAAAAAACTGTTACATTATTTGACGACAAAAAGAAAATATTGAAGAAAAAGAACAAACCAATCAAGGAAAGATCAACACCTATCTTCTCATAGCATACTGAAACATTACGATGAGGATGTTGATGGTCATATTGAGCAATTCTTCATGTTTGTTAGTTTGAGTAATCTGACATATGATTCTGCCGCGGCGCCGCGAAGTGATATGCATCGTTGATAATAATGTATTTAAATTGATCAGGATGTAAATCTACGATGATCAGCCAGTGCGGATCAGCGGTTGTGTCGGTCGTTGTAACCTTGGCCAGTTGTGCTAATGTATCATCCTTTCGTGTTAGTTGTAAAAAAAAAAAAAAAAGATAATATCTTTTAAGCCATTTAGACTGCTATATGGATAATCATCCATGTGTCATCAAGCGTCTCTTGATTTTGTTGTTTTTGAATGAGATCGGAAATCATCATTGATCCGGCCATCCAACTTCGTTCCTTAGCGAGCAATTCGTCTCCGACCTCAAAGAGTGATATCTGGCATTGATTGGCGTGATCGCGATTGATCTCGTTCTTCTGTAAAATCATGATTGATCATATCCACGGTCTAGCCTAATTGGGCCAAATTGCCCACGATTGGCGTAACACTTAACCTCAACCGCAGGCGCCTGATCGAGGATTACGAAGAAATACGAAGGAAGAGCTGAGAAAGCTACGGTATTTTATTGCGTGAATAAAAATGATCTGATATTATAACTAATGGAGATAAATACGAAGAGATCGAGATGGAGTCGAAGAAAATGAGAATACTGCGGACGGAATCTGCTGAATAAGCTGTTTTATTGAATTGATTAAAATCTTCCTGATGGATCAAAACATATAGTAGTGATGGCTGATATGAGATAAGCACAAATATTTATTGAATATAATTTGAATAATTTAAAAAACAAATAAGCAGTTTTTATTTTATTTAAACATATTAATTTATCTCCATTTAAATATAAATACGATCTATTAACTTTGACTTCAATCTCGATCTTTTTGACTCAATCTGATCTCTTGTATTTATATAATTCTTTCTTTTATATGGAGATAAATGATCTATGACTAATTTAAAATAAATAAAAAACTATTATCTCATCTAATAATAAGATAATTACTATATGTGATTTATTTCAAACTCTATTTTATCTCTCATTTGATATTATTATTATCTCATTATAATTATCTGTTCTAATAGATTCGTGTATTAACATGTGCCTACATACGCATTCTAATCCCTACTCTAGAGTTACCGGTTTTCATACGTCTTCGGAACAAATGCAATATGAAAAAAAAGAGAATCCAGAAAACAATTCTAAACAAAAAATTACCTTTTAGATTATGAATCAATATTACACTTCAAAATGATCAAATGAGTAAAAACAATTTACAACCAAATCATTTTTTTGTAAAATTACCACCCCATAAAGAATGTAACAGAAGTATATATAGAATTTAGTTGTCTGACCGTTGTATTAAATGCGATGCGTAGTGATAAATATATTTTCTTTCTTTTTAACTACTATACAAATCTGTGCATGAAAAGAATAAGAATATGTAGATATAATGCATTCACATTTGGTATAAGCTCTTAACAGCAGTTTTTTTAGGTTAAAACCAAATGCCAAAACTTCTTCAAATCCAAGGTCTCAGGCACACTCCTCATGCCAAAATTCTTCAAATCCAGGACTCAAGGCACTCCTCAGGCATAATATTATCAAACCTTTTAGTATCTTTACAATAATCATAAACAACAAGGTTTCTCCAAAGCCCAAGCATAATCAATCTTTTGAGATTCAGAAAGATGCCAAGCTGGATACTGGTCCCACCAATGATCTGTTGTTGTGGGGAACACATGCAGTGTAAGGATCTTGCCATTGACACGCGTCCGTCATACGAAGTTCTTGTATGATGACGAATGGCGCGAATGTCAGTTGGTTTTCATCAATCGCCCATCGTTTGCCCCAATCATCCGCGTTCCATATAACTCGAAAAACAAGTACATTGGTTGCGCGATAGGGTAGAAGTTGTTTGTGTAGTTTTGCGTTTTTGTATACTCTAAGTGGAATTGAATCTACAAACCATCTACGGTAGAATTTCAAAAACAAACATGATTCACCAACTTTGTCTAGGATATTAGATTTACTGCAGGTACATATGCACGCAAATACAAATGTAGAAACACAAGATTTGATTTTTGAAAAGCATGTGATACATATACGGATAGGACATGCATAAATATCAGAAGTATAAGGAGAAAAATTGTAGCTAGTAAAACTATAAAGGACCGAATTCTATTTAGAAAAGATCATGAAATATAACAATTTCTAGTCAAGTTTGAGATTTTTGAAAAACATATGTTATTGGATACGAAGATATATCAAAATATTAAAAGTACAAAGAAGCAAACTATATTTAACAAAGGAAGCCTTAAATGAAAACTTTTAATAACGTCCCATGCAGTCATCTAAGTATGGCAGCGAGATATAAAGAATCAATTGCTAGGAAGGTCAAATGTGGACGTACATCAAACTCGACTTTCCAGCGATTAAATCTTATTATGATGTCCTAAAGAACCAAATTATATATATTAAAATTCATGGGATAAAGATTTTTGTGGTTTTAGTCATATATGGTAATCTTTCATCATTTTAGGTAATTTTCATTAATTCCCTTACGGATTTTCTTGATTTTCAACAAGGTTCTTCATCTTACATGTGTGTGTTAAGATCATACATATCGGATTTTGTATCCAACATTTAAAAGATTACATATACACCTAATTCGCATAGTTTAAGCATGCAATATGTATTCATATTAAAAATGTATCATGTACCAAACACACAACTAAACAGAAGTATCCATCTATCATTGGTTATGACAATAACAAGATACTACAAAAATTATTTACTATATACGTATTCGATGCGAACATGCAACTAGCAGAAGTATCTATACATCATAAGATACGACAATACCTAAATACAACGAGGAAGAATACACTAAATGTGAATCAAAGAAAACAAAATATAAGTACAAGTAACAAAAAATTAATAAAAACTTACACACAAGTTGGTGGGGAATTCCAAAGAATGGAATATTCATGAAAATCTTGAGTTGGATCAAACCACAGATAGTGTCTCATTTCACGATTACCAGTTCCATTTTTTATATACATTTGTTTGTATAATATGGATTTGCCCTGTCACATTTCCCAAGAACTCAATGTCACTTCATCTCTTGTAGGCCCAAGTTTTATATCAGAGCATCTACATAACCAATAAAATAAAATAAATAAATAAATAAAGAAAATTCAAGAAAGAGATTTTAAATTTAATAAATAGAAAGATATAACATTGTAGGTTTGCATGGTTATATACGAATAAAAAATACTCAGGCGTGAGATTTTAAAAAGTATAGGATAAATATACAGATAGAATATTCAAAAAAAAAAAAGCGGTTAAGCTACAAAGCGGAAGAAGCGACCTTGACTCACATCTGTCGCGGAATGAGTGGAGAGGTAAATCGAGTGTCTGAGTGGATCCGTTTCATTATTACTTATTTAATCGCAATCTGAGACCGCGTTCCGTTCATCGAAACGAATGCTTGGTATTGTCGATCTTTGGAATCGAACACCCAACATGCAGCTCCCGACATAGCGTGCATTCATGCATCTGCTTTGTCATGCTTATGGGTAGTATCACGAGACGAGATAGAATATTCATCAATACTAAAGTTTGTGGATCAGTTATATATATAGTTTTATGTGTATATATTGACTCATAACTAGTTATGTAAAGTGAATGTTTAAGACCAAGTTTCACACATTTGTGACTTGAATCACAAAATTACTGGATCGCCCATGATCAGAGTCATAGGTGTGCGGACTCAAATCAGTCTCCTGCAAGTATCCTAATGATCCTGTGTGTATTAGGTATCGGATACGTATCAAAAGAACCCATGATCAGAGTTATAGGTGTGCGGACTCAAATCAATCAAATATCCTAATTATCCAGTGTGTATCCGTATCGGATACGTATCAAATCTGAAAGTGCTATCAAACAAAAGTACGTACATGTACTCTCATTCACAAGATCTTAGAATTTGAACCATATGAACAGAAGATAAGGCTGACAGATTCTAAACCCAGGACTTCAGGAACAGAACCGGAAAGACTGGGTCAATTTCAAAAAGATTGGTCTAATGCAAAAAACAAGAAGAAGGAAAAAAAAATGAAAAGATGAACCATGATTGGCTAATTGAAATCTTGATTTTTCAGCTTACATAATAGGCAGTAACAATACCAGCAGAATTACCACCAGCAAGTTTAATCTTCATGCTAAACCAACCAAATCTGTAATTATCATTGGTCTAGAAAGCCACAACCTATCCACAACACAAACACACACAATGTCTCAGTCACAGACACTAACAATCTGGGCAACCTTAAAACTTCAAGAAATTCAATAAAAATTAAATCTTTACAAAAATAATTTACCTGCATCTTTTGTCAAAAGAAAGATGCCAAGTTTGCCCATCAGTAGATGTCTGAAAATTTGTTGCAGGACAGCCTTTGATGAAATTATCGCCAAATGTGGTGGTTGGACCATTGGTTTGAGCTGATAAAGAACCGGAAATTGCAAGTAAAATCGCAATGATAAACAGAGAAGAAGAAAAATCTCTGTTCCCCATTGTGTAAATGGAGAAAGAGAAAGTAGTAGGAAATGGTTTTAAGATGTGTTTGTTGGGTTTGTAATTGGATCTGTAATAAAAGAATAGTCGCATTAAATGAGGATACTTTATAGTATGAGTTTTTTCACAAGAAAAGGTTCCCCATGTGAAAGGAGGCATAAAATTCAATAATTCTTTCATCAAGACCAATGATTACCGTTGTTAATGTTTGAAAATTAAGCATATTTGGGTAAGTATATTTCATTCCATAAGTTTATCTCAATGGTAAAAGAAGAATAGAGTGTTCTTGAGATAGTCTTATGTCTTTATATTGGGGCGTTGAAGTTCGAGATAGCGTAATCGCCGATTATTCGTTCGCAGCTCTTGAGACAGGATAGTAGGGCGGCTGGATTGAGTTCAACCTTTGGGTAAGTAGTAAGTGTATTACGATTGCTACTAGGAAATCAAAAGCGAAACCGGGCATATATCTTCCTACAAAGCGCGTGTAATATCGCGCGTTGAAATAATAATAGAAACAATATAAATACATAAGGTTGAGACAAGCGAATTTAGTAAGCTTAGAGTGCTTAGTTGGTTAAGTATTTTAGGTTAAATGAGGGCGATGAAGCATGCTTAGTTATTGGATCAATTTATTCTTTCGAGAAATATCGTGGCTAGATCGACTCGAGGCGTTACAGAAGACATCAAATCGATCGCATTAAAGCCCAAATGTAAATGCCGGCGAGAGGCAGTGGGGGAAGTTCTTTGTAGTCATCAGTAGGTCTTGGCGAAGACCCACAGTTCTTTAGAGGGACAATTTGGTATCTCGTATTGAAAAAGCTAAGAGAAGCATTCTGATATATAGCGTTGAAGCATAATGAGCATTGTAAGCTTGGGTTAATCTTTCCGAGAGCTTTAGTAAAGGCGATAGACCAAATTAGTTTTGGATTTATTATGGCCAAACTACGCATCCAGACCAGAAGTCTTGGAGACATTTTCATGGGGTAGTTTTGTATTTTTGTTACTAATCGAGCATAATATAAACATGCACCATTGTTGTGATCGTTCGTGGATCAGGAAAATTATATCGTTGGAGACATGCGTTAATATCGGATATACCTCTTAAAGAATATCTCTTACTGACTTAATCATATATAAATAACGTAAAAGATTTTATTCGGTGGCGACCGTACTCATTGCAGTGCGTGGATCAGTCTCGGCTTTGAATCTGAGATGAAGCCATCAAAAAATTGAAATCAATAGTATTTAACATTATAATATGTAAATTCAGCGTAGTATCAGATTAGATCGAAATGGCGAGTTCAAGGATGATTGTAACATAGAATGAGTCTTGGATGAAATTATTGGGTAAAACTTAGAGTTATAGATTAGATCAGCACATGTAGAAGTATAGAAAATGGCCAGCTAGATTATAGAAGGAAAGTCCACTGGCTTATTTGATTAAAATAATACTGTACCTATAAAAATAAAAGAAAAAGTATGGACAACATATATACACACATTCATCAACGTACCAGCCAAATATAAATATGCCAAAAATAATAAGTGGAAAAACATTGGATTCGACAACTGGATTTTAGTGTCAAAGGTAAACTTAAACATTACCAACTTTTTGTTTTATGGTTTTACCTTTATAAGAAATGTATATAAAATAATTATTATTATAATTATAATAATAAATAAATAAAAGGAAGCAAATAGCTTGCAATGTCTACATCCAAGACTTGGTTTTCATGGTCATTAGCTGTAATTAGCAAGATTGATCCCACAAAGTAACATTATTTGATAAGGCAAATAAATGGCATAGGAAAAGTCCGTTCTTATTACTATAGATTAGTCACATTCTTTGAAATATTATATTAAAATATTCATTAATTAATAATAATTCATTGATCAATAGAAGTGAGATGTGGACACTATAGGCATGTCTCAAAGTGTAATAGAAGGTGAGATGGGACATAATAGGCATGCCTCAAACCGTAACGCCTCGGATCTCAAGCTTGACGACACAATTTAAGGTATTATACTAATGGATAATTATTTCAATAATTTCTTAGATTTATCGTACTTGTTTGACATAAAAGCAGTTAAGCAGGAGGTGTCTTTAAAGCGCGTTTTTCTAAGTGGCCTAGCGCGTTGCGATGTGAAAAAGAAGTGATTACCAAATGGTGTGCTTGCATTTAAATTTTTAATGATAAGCCTCTTAATTACAGCCTTGCTTTATTAAAATTAAAATTTCTATCTCCAGATTATTTTTACTATTTCCAATATTTTTACAATAACGTCCTTTCACCCATAAACATTTGCATTTTTCTCCTCAACCTTCAACCACCATCTTTTCCGCCCCTCAACCACCCACATCACCATTTCCACCACTTCTTAGTTCTTACCACAAAAAATTCACCATTCTCTTCCAACTATCAATTAAATCGTCATCTTTCTAAAATCGTAATGAACGATGATAGTTCCAAAAATGTTTTGAGAAAGAAAAAGAAAAATACAACCAGCCTTCACTTGCTCGGTGAAGGTTTCTCAGGCTTCAACTCCCTGTTTTTTCTTCACCCAATAGGTTTTTTTCTGACACAATAAAAACATATAATTGAATTTTGATCCTTTCTTTTCCCTATTAAAAATCTTTTGATTTTATTTTTGATTGGATTCTTCTTTATGCGCGAATTCATTATCCATTGTCCGGGCGGTGAGGGTGTGGTGGTGAGGTCGCGGGGGCTAGTGGCGGCCCGGTGGTGTGTGGTGGTAGGGCAGGCGGGGGTGGCGGGATGAAATTTACCACTTTGTTGAAAGTTTTGATGAAAAAAGGAGCGAGGAAGGAGAAGGAGGTGGTTGGAAAGGGGCAGTGGGGTTGGGTTAATGGCAGGTGAGGTGAGATATGGAAGAGCGGGTTGAAGAGGGTGGCAAGAAAAAGGGTCAGCAACTGGCTGGTGGGGGTGATAGGGTTGGTTGAGAGTGGTGGCAAAAGAAATTAGGAAAAATAGGGTTATATGTGTAGTTATTTTGTTATAGTGGAAGATTTATGTAGAGTGCGGTCATTGTAAAAGTAAAAATGGCAGTCATAATAATTACGTTGTGGTGCATTGGGTATATATAAAATTCGATGTGGTGCCATGAGTGGACTAACATATTAAGGTGTGGTGTCCATTAATTTTGGTCTTGTAAAAATAATGTGGTGCGCTTTAAAGACACCACTAAACAAATTTATCAATTTAATTGTGTCTCAACCATATATAATAGTAAGGCTTCTCTAATTTAATTTGAAATATTATATTCTCCTCACTTAAAGTAATATATTACATTCTCAGTTTTAAGGAACTAGGGTGGAACTAAAGTTATCGGAGGGACAACTATCAATAGAATTCTAGAGGTATCTTGCACAATTTCTGCGCAGTAACTCTCGCCAGTCCAGATGCGTAGTCAGTTCTCATAGCATACATAATGCCCATAACACAAGTCTAACAGCGCTATTAAGTCATAATGAATACACTTAATCTTGGTTACTACAGTCCATTGCTAAAATTGTTTAGGCCTACAGGGCAGCAACAATAAAGGCCCCTCATATGTTTCTTTTCTTTAATAATATTTTAACCAATATTAATTAATTTGTGTGTCTTAATATTCACTATCAATTATCTAGAAAAGTATGGGATTAGTAATAAGATAATACATAATTTTGTTGTTATGGGAGTATATATATCGACTAGTGATATTACCACAATAAAAATGTCATAATAATAATGTCATATAATTGCACTGTGTAATGTTGATTATGATGTGAGGCCTCTGAAGAGTGATCGTCAATTTCTTATTTTACATGACGTCATATCTGGCAATCAGCGCGCTATGATTTTGGTGAAGTAGCATCATGATAAATAATTGTCGAGCACTTTGTCGATGGAAATAAGCGTGTAGTGGAAAGTGCACTACACATTTGTCGAGACACATTGATCGTATGAGTCGTAAAAATCGATGGGCAAAAGTGTATTGTGGCGTTTGTTGTTGCGTATTTTGTTGTGGCACAAATATTTCTCATATCCTTCCCTCAGTTACGAAATAAGCGAGGCGTTTGTCAAAATAATTTGTTTCAAAATAACTTAAGCGGAATCATTTCCGATGTAGCGTTTATTATGTTTTAAAGCATCTACCGTATTTATTAAGGGTGGGAAAATAAATACAACATTATTATTAATTATAGACTAAAATTTGGTATTCAACTTAAAACATTCTCCGTCCTTAATATGCGTGTTTTAGTATTGCCTCAGTTATTTAAGCGGAAGGAGTATACAACAACAATTATAGCTAGGATAATGTGGGACCCATACAATTAATCCCCCGTTTCAAAATAATTGATGCAAATAACAAAAACATGTATATTCTGAAGTAAATTAATGATTTAATTTGAATATATACCAAAAGACTAAACAATCCATAAATTATATTTAACATAATTTTGTTTTTTATTCTACCAATCGCCCAATAAATAAAGGTAGGCGTAGAAAAGAAAAAAAAAAGCGATAAATGATCATTGAAAATATAAGCCGACTCACGTAAAATATATAGAACAAATGATTTTGGCGTCTGCGTCGAGTTATTTTAGAGCGGGTGGGTATTTATTATTCACTATATAGCTGCGCCGTATAAAATAAAGCAAAATGATTAAATAGCTCATTGGTTATTTTGGATTGAAGAAGCGGTATTTCTTTTTGAAAGGAGAAAGTATTTATTATCCATTAAATTTGTTCAAAATCTCTTTATTACCATCAAAAGGAGCAAAAGTGTATGTGGAAAAAGTGTTGCTTGTAATTAACCAAGCAAATCGACATTCTAATTTCTGCTGATCAATAAAACAAACATTTTTTTTAAAGGTAAGCAGATTTATTAAGCGATCGACCAAGAGAAGTTGTAATTACATGCGAGAGGTTCCCGTGATGCCTGTATGCATAAGCTTAGACCTATCTTAGTCGGGAGATGTCTTTGGGTGATTACCGTCCGTTTGACAAGAAAAGCGAAAATGAGAAAACATTGTAACATGTTACGACAATCATCAACAATACTTCTAGATTGGAAAAATTAGGCATGTTTGTGAAGAAGCTATTTGAAACACCGTGAGTGAGTCTCCTTCAAAAATAACGTTGAAAAAGCCCCGCGTTATAGATAAGAAGATAGCATGATGGATTGCTAGATCTTCTCTTTACGTTGACATGATAATCACCTTCACTACAAAAAAACAGCGATTTTGCGACGGAAGATTACCGTCGCAAACAAGGGTTATTCCGTCGCAAACTATGGTTTTGCGGCCAGTTTTCTGACGATTTTTCTTTGTCAGCATTTTTAATCATAAAACCCAGTTTTGCGGCGGATCGCTCATCGCAAATTATTTGCGACGGATTTCTACGACGAATAATTACCGTATTTTATTTTATTTTTTAAATTATAATTTTCGTAGCCAAAAAAAATGTATAGATCCGTCGCAAATAACAAATAGCGGCGGAATATTTTCGTCGCAAACATGTATAATCCCGTCGCAAAATGTATAATCCGTGCCAAAAATGTATAATCCGTCGCAACTTATTTTTATTAAATAATTTATTTATTTTTAGATCTTTTCATATCCGTCGCAAAATGAGCCTTTTCCGTCGCCAAATACAATATTACGGCGGATATATTCGTCATAAAAAATAAAATTAAGCGAAAATTATGCCGTTTTTTTTGTGACCGGCCAAACCGCATTTGCAAAAGCAGTCTTAATTTTCGGTAGCATTACAATTGCTACGGCTATCAACTGTAACAACAATATAAGCGGGGAATGCGGTATCGAAGGGGATATGTCAAAAATATCGTCAAAGGAAATGTCAAAAAATGAATAAAGCGATATGTCAAAGGGATCACGATAAGCCAAAATAAATAAAAATGTATCAAAACAATGTCACGAGTCGGACCGGTGTACTACACAAACCACGTCACCTCATAAAGTCCGTAGTCGAGAATGGTCATCTACATGTCTTTGCCTCGTACCCGGGTTGCATCCTCGGAGGGATCTTTGCTAACTGTTGGGTAATCCACGCCTCATCTGCTATTTAGTGCATGTCCATGGCGCTTTGTCTCTCTCACAGCTCCTCCAGCCTCGCACTGGTTTACCTGCGTGATCTGTCTGTCTCTGCCGTCTCGCAGGTGAGGCGGGTGATTATGCCGGAAGTATGTCTCGGCGGATGAGTGTCGGCGGCGGCCAGCACAGGCTGTCGTAGTACATGGAAGCGGTGACCCCATGCCAAAAACTCTCCCGCTGTATCGTAACCACGGTAACCGTAATAAAGGCGACTCGTCGGCACGGGTGTCGAGTGCGTCTCACAGGCTTCGCCTTCTTGAGAGGTGAAGGCGTCACGCATAAGTATGATATAAATTTATTAGTAACAATAATTACATGATATATATATAATGTATATATAATATTTAGAATACATAACGTGCCGTGATTTTCTCAAACTTCACCGAGAGGCGAAGTTGCCCGACTTAACTGTCTTGAACTACTCACGGATCACCGGTGATAGAGCGCTCTCTATTGTCCTCCATGGCCCAGCCCGAAATCGATAACGCCCGCGTCTGCCCGTAGCATGTGTCGGGGATCTTCCGCTTCCCTCACGGATCGAAGCTCGGTTTAGCTTCTTTTCATGAGATGTTTCTGGAGCACTATTCCGACGTAAGATAAACAAGTTAGTACATACATATATATATATAAAAACAAGTATTGTTAATTAAATATTGAATAATTGCTTACAGGACTCCCGATCCACTCCTCGGGCAGCGGAGAATATCGGGAGTCATCAAAGCCGAGCACGGGGTTTGTTTGAGCCCGATACATATAATCCACGGACCCTGTTGATAGCATGCAGCTCAAAAGCTTCACTAACAACGGTGCTCGTGGCGTAACTCGAAATTTGAAATGACCTGCAACATAGTTATATATATGTTATATGTATAGTTATAATTATAGTTATATTTATATATAGTTATATTTATATGAGCAGCGTACCTAAATCGTTCCACCACTATCTGCTGCTTTGGTCGCAGGTGTGTTATGCCACGTGGTGGCAAAAGTGTTGAAGCCTTTGATTATGGCGTTCTTGGCCATTTTCTTGACATAGTTATTCAGTAAGCTGTCATATTGAAAACAATAAGTTGTTAATATATTTAGTTAATCAAAATATAAATAAAAATACAAACAAATTAAAGCAAGATATGTATTAACTTACCATCTCCCCTCGGGATCCAAAGCCAGCAATCAAGGTCACCATTGACAATGACACCAAAATCCTCCTGCAGCGCTCATCTGGTGTATCTCTGTCATCCAAGCACAGCATGCAGTGAGGAGGAAGGCGCTCGGGGGAGAGGAACTACCCTACGCGTGCCTCTACCTACACCTCTGCGACATCTATTTGACCACGAGAAAATGATGTTTATACTAATATAAATGCAATTATAATAAAAAAGGCGTTTATACTAATTAATAATAAATTACAATGTTTAATACATTATTATTCACTATCATGACAAAATAAAATATTTAATACATTATTATTCACTATCAATCACTTAGAATGGAAGAGTTCTTGCTCATCTTCATCGATATCTAGATCATCAACGATTCTTCTTCCTCTCCATCTTCTTGTTGAATGAAATCCGCCATCTCATCATCATCAAGTCATTATCCCCTGACATCGGAGTCAACATCGACATCAAGATCTTGGTGGACAATATTAAGAGGATCGAGATAATCGGGAAACATCATTGATCACTTGTTCTTGGAAAGCGGTTTCCTCGCGCGGGGCGTCGATAGTCGATCTTGCCTTTGTTTTGAAAACAACCGACCATTGATCTTTGTCTTTTTCAAACTTGGATATGGAGCATAGTAGACTTGCTCGACTTGATAAGCGAACAAATGGATCATAAGCGCCATATTTCTACCACGATGAACTTCAACTATCTTATAATCTTTATGCACATTCATGCCCGTTCGAGAATTATCAAACCAATCACATTTGAACAATACGGCTTTGTAGGCGATCAGAATGTCCATAATACACCAACTCAATGATTTCATTTAAAGTGCCATAATAGTCCGGCACCTTAGTGTAAGCCCGACACAAACTCCGTTGTTGGTGAAGATTTACCAATATCGGTTGCCCGGTTGAATGTCGAAAGTTGTAGCCATTAATCGAATAACGTTTCCAAGTTTTGACTTGATGAGAAGGACCAACTTGCCAAAGCTTTTAGCAAATCATCATTCAACAATGATGCTTGTTGTCCAAACCATTTGGTAAATTCATGTTCATGTTTATTCCAAATATACAATCGAAGGTCAATTGAAATTTTGTTGAACACGAATAAATTGCTCGAACAATCTAAGAATGAATCATTTTGTCGATTAATGTATATTTGTTGAGAAAAAAGCTGATTAAGCATTGTATATATGTAATAATAAGGTACTTACAGATTCATACGGTTTCATGATTTGTGGTTAGACAATAAATCTTGTGCACAAAGTCATATTCTTTATTATCCAGAACCTCGTCTTGCACTTCCCGGTTGTTGTACCATTATGATCGGAATAACTTCAGGTAAATCACGAAAAGCGATTCTTTGATGCGAAGTCTACCAGCAGCAAGATTCTTTGCTTTTGTTTCAATATGATCATCGTAATACATAGAGCGAAGTTTGAAATCTCTTCCAACAAATCGCGTTGCATATTGATCCTCTACGAAAAGCTTTGTTACCAATCTTTTGTTTTAAGTGATTCAAAAACCTTTGAATGGATACATCCATCGATATTGCACGGGACCACCAACTCGACCTCATCACGGCAAGTGTACGGTAAATGCTCCGTCGAGTTAAAAAGCGGCGGAGGCAAAATCTTCTCTAACTTGCAAATAATCTCGGCAATATTTATTCTCTAAGCGAATCACGTCTTATTTTTAGGGTAGCGACACACAAGTCTCGAAAGAATTGACTTATCTCGATCAATGCATTCCATTCATTTTTGAATCAATTCTCGAAGGGCAGCGGCAACAAGCGTTCCGTAAAAGCGTGACAATCATGGCTTTTCAAACCACGTAGAATGTATTGATCATGATGCGCACCTTTACTCGGTCTGAAGCATAACCGTCGAGGGAATTTCAACAGTGACCCGTTCACACAACTTTTCTTTTACGCTTGTCAAGAACAAGTGTACAATCGGTAGCATTTTGCAAAAGCTCTTTCAAATCTTTAGTGATTTTGGACCACAGCGATCTTGCCTTTGCGTCCATAACCGTGTCAATCAGTTTTTCAAAAGTTTTTCTCAATAGCCATCACATCCGGGCAATGTCGAAGCGACAATGTTTTTCCAATCTGGAAGATCCCAAAATGTGCTTTTCCACCAACCATTCTTGGAGTTTTTAAGCCGTTTCAAGTGAATCAGAGCCATCAATGATGCTTGGTAGGTGTTGTACAAATTCCATACCTCACTCACGGCACTCAATCTACGGGGTGGAGTGGCGTGTTCATCTTGTTTGGACTTCAAAAAACCTTTATCGGTCGCGAAAAATATGGTCTTGAAGCGCGATGACAATCAAACCAAGTGCATTTACCACTATGTTTGAGCGAGGCGACTTGTTTCCATCACCACAATGAGGACAAGCTTTCACACCGGCCGTAGTCCACCGGATAACATGCCATACAGCGGAAAATCATTGATAGTCCACATTAGTGCGACCCTCATGAAAATTACATTTTTGTGGATACATCGTAAGTAAACAACCTGTTTCCCCAATTTGCTTCAACTCTTAATCAATGGTTGCAAATAAACATCGAGGTTTCCTTTCAGATTTTACCGGCCCACGGTTTGGTACAACGATAAGAATATATTGTCTTTTCATGCACAACGAGGCGGAAGATTGTATAGTGTAACCATGACGCTGGCGACAAGTAGTTCTTCCCAAAATTACCAAAGGTGCAAAACGCCCGTCTGTGCAAAGTCTAACCGCACATTTCTAGGCTCGTAGCAAACTCGTGGTGCATTTGGTCAAAATGCTTCCAAGCTTCAGCGTCAACTTGGGTGAGCCATTATGCCGCTTGTCACTGGGGTTTTCAGCGTGCCACCTCGTTTCGCTTACTATATGTTTCGTGGCGTACAACCTTTGAGTCTAGGTCAGTCGGAAATAAGTCATCACTTTGTTAGGCACCGTTGACCTCTTTGCGTTCGTTTCGGTTTATATCGATCAAGGTCACACTTCGACACTTGTCGGTTAGCGTCCTCCTCCCAAAATAACATACCCCGCGGGACACCGTGTATTTTCGTGGGGTAGCTCAATGCCTTTAACAACTTTTTGGTTTGATAGAAGTTCGAGGTCATTAAGTTATTCTTCGGAAGAATATCTCTATCAAACCCGGTAACCCGTCAGCGCATTTGTGAGAGGTTGTGATCACATTTCAAAGTGAGCAACCTAGAAGCCGCTTTGATCGCAGGAGACAACTACCTTCCATCACATCTGAGTTCCTACTGCGTTTTCGGCATTTCTAAAAAGCGATGCAACCAGGGTTTGGTGTCTCGTTGTTCTCGCTCTTGGTTAAGAAATTCTTCTCTTACGTGATCAATCCTATCACGTAATCGTCATTAACCATGTCACGATAAGGGTTCACATTCCGTTCTTCTTTGAGCGTTGATCGGAATAGGAAACTCTTCACCGTGACACACCCGATCATAGTAGTTTGCGCCAAAACCCATATTTAGTTAAATGTAATCTCCGTCATATTGATTGAAATTTAGTGTTCTTACACTTACTACATGGACAACCGTCATTCCGTTATTTGCCCGAAGCAGATCTAGCGCTTTGCATGTTTTATGAATTCCTCACACCATTCACAAATACGGGTTAAATTTCTTGTTAGCATCAACCTACTAATTACATCCAACTCCGTTCTATTCTCTTTCATTTTCAATCTACACATCATGTATCATACAAAATATGAGACTAACAATAGTCTTTGAAGGTTGTCTAAACACTTTTGCAAACTCGAGTTTTACTCAAACTTCTTATGAAACTAACAACACTATAACCTAAATTTTCGATTCATGGTCAAGGTTCGACGTCAAAATAATTCGGAGGCTTTGCCGGATAACAAAGTACCCAAGGTACCATTTTCCAAGCGGGTAAGAACAAGCCTGCACTTTTCAACAAACCAATTCAACCACATACTTATCATCATTTCAACCAACATCGGAACTACACCTACGTCTACACCTGCCTCTACCTCACACGACATCTATTTGACCACGAGAAAATAGCGTTTATACTAATCTAAATGCAATTATAATAAAAAGCGTTTATACTAATTAATATGTGCAAGGAAAGCGAGATTTTACAGTAGATCTAAGTAACTCACGGGGTTTGCAATAGATCCACAACTATTGAGATTCTGAGTAGCACCTCTAACTACCATGACCTCAAGCAATTTCTTTGTTTGCTAAGCCGAGTAACTCTGACACCTTCTTGAGCTGGCAAAAAAAAAAGTGCAGACAAAGTAAGTGGATAATATTTCTTTTTCTCGTTACAATATCAAAGCTAGTTCGTTCATTTGTTTTTTTAATTAATGAATTTCACCGCTAGTTCATAGTGGTGTTACACAATGGTTTACATAATACATACCACTTTTATTGCACTAATTTGACAAAAATATGTGAGTATATTGGTTTTGATGATAACAACACATGATCACATTGGATCAATTGTGTGTATGTGTGAAAAGGCATGATTTCAACTCAAACATCACCATAAGGCTAGAAATGGTAAGCCTCGCTTGAAATGCATGATCACAAATCATGAGCTTAAATTGAGAATGTGATAGAGGCAAAATGGGAAAGGTGACCAAGAGTTGACCTTAAGGGTAAATGGACATTTGACCTCAACACATTGTAACAACCTAAAATTGATCCAAAACACATTGAGGTTGGTATGAGGAATCATCATAAAGGGTCAAATCGGGTGAAAGTAGGTCAAAAGGGCAAATTGGGAATTTTGGGGAAATGTCCAAACTCACTGAATGATGTGAAACATGTTTAATTATATTAATACACTTAGAATTGACACTAATCATGCTTTAAGTTGTTCAATTTGATCAAAATTGAATTAGGTCAAAATTAGGGTTCATGTGATAAAAATCTGCTTGAATTTTTCTAAGTGTTGAACATATTTCACCCGTATTTCAAACCCCATAACTTGCTCAATATTGAACCAAATTGCATGATCTTTATATGGTTGGAAATCTCATAATTCAAGCTACAAAGCAGAAAAAAAAAAACAAAATATTACATCTTACATAATAATGCTACATATACATACATACATATATTACATACTACATATACATACATTATATATATACTACATATAAAAAAAAAGATACATAAAAATACATACTACATATACATACATAAATGCTACATAAAAGCGAAAAAAAAATAAAAAATATACATACATGCATCACAGCGAGGGAGGGGGAGAATCAGTGGTGGGGAGAGGGGTGAGAGGGGAGGAAGAGTTTACCTTGTGGTGGGCTGGCGGTGGTGGTTGGTGAGTGAGCTTGGAAGCAGGATTAGCCGAGGCGGCGGGAGAGAGAAGAGAGGAGAAAAGAAATGAGGAAGAAAAGGAAATCGACTCGTATCCGCCGTTTCTGCGACGGACATTAATATCGTCGTCTTATTCTTTCTCTTGCCGTCGCAAATTTATAATTTGAACAATAAAATAATTAATAAAATTGTATAAAATTTTATACAATTTTCCGTCGCAAAAATCACGAATAACTCCGTCGCAAGGAGGCATTTTGCGGCCGGAATTTAATTTCGTCGCCAAAGTTTATAAAATCAGTTAATAAAATAATTAATGAAAATTTATTTAAATAGTCCGTCATAAATTATTAAAATGTCCGTCGCCAAAATTGCCCGCCAAATGGTAAAAATCGATCCTTGAAGTGTCCGTGGCTAACAATAAAACATCAGTCATAAGCGTAAATTTGCGGCGGAGTATGATCGTCGCAAAAATTCCGTCGCCAGCTTATTTGTTTTTGTAGTGTTCAAGCTTTCTAGAGAATGAGCATATGATGTTGCCTCACTGATCGCGGATAATTCCTCGATGGCTGCCATGTTATCTTGGAATCTTTGCATCAATATTAAAATTGACTGACGGGGTGGAGGTTGCGAAGAGACTTACGGGCGGTTTAAACTCTCTTGTGTATCAATGATGAAAAAGCTTGAAAATATTCGTGGCTTGATTTTTGCTTTAAGAACAAGAGAAGAAACAGAGAGAGTTTTTCTTTCAATGATCCATGCACACATAGATTTCCAAGCGACCCCAAAGAATATCGGCCAAACCTTAGTAATGCAGTAAATGCGTTTCTTTAGTCATCAAGATGTCAAACACATCGGCCATGGAAGAAATTCAGATGTTTGCCAAAATTTACCATCCTCGATCAATTTCCATGTAGCTATGGGAATAAGACAATCAAATAAGCGATTGCCATATTGTTTCTGGAAATTCGTTGCAAATTTTACAAATATCATTACCAATGCCTCGGCGGGCAAGGCCTGCCTATGTTGGAAGTGCATTGTGGGTGGCTTTTCAAATGAAATGAACTATGCGAGGCTTAACTTTCTTACTCCAAAGCTTACCCAAAATTTGTTTGCATTTAAGGATGAGCTAGAAGCCTCAATGTCCCTGCCCCCTTTGATTGTATTTGACAAGCAAGATGATAACGAGCTGGTGGAATAAATCCCGTTATTTGAGAAATGCCATAAAATTTTGTCTTTCTTTCTGCTTGGTGATAAAGGTATAGACAAAACTTTTACAAACTTCATCACGGGTTAAACATACCTCGGCCTTATCTACTTTCCGTAGTCTCGTAAGCGGAGTTTATAAAGAGCCAACTTTCCGATCTGTAGTTTCCAAGGATAACGGATGAGCACAAAGAGCCGGGAAGCGGCGACGACGGGGATCACCAACTATATTTATTGTATCACCTTTTCCCACTCGCCATCTTAATCCATTTGCAAAAGTAAGTCCACTACCTGCGTAATATACCTCGCCGTATAGGCGATGGAGAAGAAGAAATAGTAATTTGCCATGAAATTCCTTGTGGGAAAGTATTTAGCTTTAAGGATCGTAGATGAGATAGTATTTGGTTTTGATGAATGATTTTCCATACTGTTTTGCTAACATTGCTATGTTGAAACATTCCATTATCCACAAAAACCATTACCACCCTCGGACTTTTTCTTGCAACATAAAGTCCAAGTTTTAATGAATCTTATTTTCCCTTCATTTCCACCCCAAAAAATCGTCTCACCATCTTTCAATCTCATGAATGAGTTTTTTAGGCAATAAACCTTGCATGACATATTAGGGTAAGACTTGGATTCTGACTTTTATATGAATTTCTTTCCCCTGATGAAAGTAATTTGCCCTTCCATCCATTTAATTTCTTACTCATGCTCTTTAATGTAAGAAAATATTTCTTTCTTAGAGGCCGGCCAATCACGTATGGGAGGCCCAAAGTACCTCGTTTATCCGTGCCAAAGGCATGCCAAGGATTGAAGAAAGTTCATATTTAACCTCGTCATGAAGATTATTACTAAAAACATGGAAGATTTGAGCAAATTTACCTTTTGACCCGATAGCCTCTCATGGGTCCCAAGAATTTGATTAATGACATAGCAAGATTCGATGGTGGCCTCGGCAAATAACATGCAATCATCGACCATAAAGGAGATGGCTAAGTTCTACAGCTACGGCCAAAACTTACTCCCTTAAAAGATGATGATGTTGAGCTTGTGGATCATGGTGAGACCCTCCGCACAAATAATGAATAAAAGGAGAGTGGGTCTCGCCAGCGAATACCTCAAAGTGGGCTTGATGTGCGAAGAAGATGGGTGCCCGTTAATTAGGACTTGAGAGAGCTTAGTGGAAATGCACTTCCATGATAAGGTGAATAATGACATTGGAGAAATTCATTGCAGCGTGACTTGCTCCAGAACCTTCATTTTACTCGGTCAAAAGCTTTCATCATATCAGTTTTAGAGACGTATGCTTAAAGCATCATTTGTCACTTTTTTGCATCGAATGGAAAACCTCGGCGACTATGACATTATCACTTATGTGGTGACCTTTAACAAAGGCCGATTGTGAGTTTGTGATAACCATCCACATGATCTTCTTAAGAAGATTAACCAAGGTCCTTGAAATGAGTTTGCGAGATAGAATTACACAAGCGATGGGTGAAATCCGTCTTGCGATCGCATTTTTCATCTTTGGAATCAACACGATGAAATTTCTATTCATAGTATGTAAGTCCTTTCCGCCGTTAAGACAAGATAGAATGAAATCACTCACATTTGTCAATAGGTTTCCAAAATTTACGAAGAAAAGCCATGTGCATCGCATCAGGCCCCGGTGATTTCTTAGCGGCATTTGCGTAAGGCAATCTGAATTTACGAAGCATAGAAAGTCTTGACAACATGTTGATAGCATCTTCTAATAAGTGGTTAAATCCCAAATCACATCGGCAATAATTCCTCATAGCCATTAGGAGCTATAAATATTTTGAAATAATTAGTTGGCATCCTTTTCAATCGGCCGTGAGAGAAAAATTGTTGCCTTGCTCGTCAATTAACTCCAGTATAGTGTTTCTCTCTCGTATAGAATTTGCTTTATGATGAAAAAAGATGTGTTTTTATCCATTGAGTCGATTACATCAGTTACCTCTAATTCTACAATACTCTTCTTACAGAGAGAAACTTTCTCAATTCTTCCGAGAATCGCCTTTTCTCTAAGCACATCATAGTTAGGACTTGTAATTACATCATCAGAGATCTTTTTTGCAAAAGAATTCATTTGTTTCGATGGCGACATGAATTTCCGGCCACTTGCCTGCAGTCTGTGATGCATCTAATATGCACCACGTCTTTGTTAAGAGCATCACGAGTTATACACTTGGGAAGAGTTCCACAAAGATAGAAAAACATTTTCACACTCATCGTCGGCTTTAACAAGAATGGATCAAATTTGGGTAGATTCTTCCACTTTTGTTTTAGGCATAGTACCACCTAAATCCGTGACTTCATACATGTAGTGATCCGAATGAAAAGTGGATAAGTGAAATACGACAACTTGGAAACAAATTTTTCTAGTCTATGTTTGCCCGACCATACTGCCAATCTTTTCTGATGGTAGCATTGTGCTCTTTATTCCTCCAAGTGAAAGAAGATCCTTGGTATCCTAAATCGAACAAATCGTGACCATCATTTGCCTATGAGACTTACTCATATTGCATCACGAGCGATCCTTTCCACCCTACTTTTTCATGTAGATAAAAGATTTCATTGAAGTCTCAGCCGACATAACCACGGGAGAGTATGTGTTTAAGCAAGCTTAACTGTGAGTCCCGAAGAATTGTCATTGGGTGGCAGCATTTGGATTCCCGTAAAATTCAGGTGAACAAAGAAATTTGAGCTTGGGTTGGAGTTAGGTCGACACTTAGGTTGGGTTTTTACATAGTATAGGTCGGGTTGGTTCAACAAAAAGCTAACCCCAAACCAAACCAATTGACTATAAAACCCGATAGGTTGGTTTCGGGTTGGTTTGGAGTTGGGTTTTGGATTTCATCCATAAAACATGCATCAATGGTGAGCTTGGGTTGGAGTTAGAGTGACTTAGGTTGGAGTTTTTACCATAGTATAAGTCGGGTTGGTTCAAGAAAAAACTAACTTAAACCAATCCAAATGACTATAAAACCCAATGGGTTGGTTCAGTGTTAGTTTCGGGTTGGTTTAGGTTGGAGTTTTAGGTTTCGGTTATAAAACGTGCATCAATAATAAAACTTTTATCTTTATAAAATCCACACACAGTGTATATATCAAAATTCAAGTTCCATACCATATGTTACATAACTTAACAATCGTTAAAAAAACACTTTTAGGAGGAAAACGTTGAAATTTGATAATTAAGAGTCAAACAACACATATAGATAGTAATTAAAGACCAATAGTCATACATAAAAAACATACAGTTCATTTTTCGAAGAATGGTCAAAGAATGCGTAAGGCGAGAAAATGAAAATGAAATGAAATGATAAGCGGCTGATATGATACTTGTATCATTTTTACTTTGGGCCAGCATACATACATATATACATACATTACATGCATGCATGCATGCATACATTCATACATATCGGGTTGGGTTGGGTCAACCGGCAAAAAAAAAAATTACAAAAACCAAACCAACCCGAAATATTTTTGGTTAGGGTCAAAACCCTAACCGAAATATTTGAGTTTGGTGGTTTTGAGTTTTAGGAGATTAGACCGGTTTAGGTTTTAGGTTGGATTGGGTTCATTGGGTTATCTGCTCGACCATCCATAATAGAACTTTTATGATATAAAATCACACGCATGTATATATCAAAATTCGAGTTCCATACCGTATGTTCATATTAATAATCATTAAAGAAAATACTTTTTCGGAAAGAATCGTTAAAATTTGATAATTAAGAGGCCAACAACATATAACAAACCAACAACATATAGAGATAATAATCATATTTGAAATAGTTATACTTAAAAAAAAAACATACGGACAGTTTTCCGAAGAAAGGTCAAAAGAATGATAGGCGGAAATTGAAAATGAAGTATTAGTAGCAATATGATTACACCCATTTCACTATGGATGGAATACAAACATACATACATACATATATATATATATATACATACATATATATATATACATACATATATATATATACATATGGGTTAGGTTGGGTCAATCGGAAAAAAATAAAAAAACCAAACCAACCCGTAAGAAATGTTTTAGTTAGGATCAACGACAACCAAAAAATTTGGGTTTCAATTAATTTAGTTTCGAGTTGAATTCGATTTAGGATTTTAGGTTGGATTAGGTTTATTGGGTTTTATTTCGATACAGGTGAACCTGCAAGTTGTATGCCTCTTGGTCGCCCGTACATCAATATGCCGAGGAGAAAATTTGTGAGTGTTATTGTAACATCGGTGTTCCATAAGAGAACAAGCCACGACTCTTCCCTTTTTGTACGCTTGAGAAAACAAGAGGAATATTTCAGTGGATTGGATGTTGTCCATCTTGCTTTTAGTCGAGCTTAGTCTATGATAAAAAGCGAGGATTTGAGGATGGTCTTTGTGAAACAAGGTTTTTTAGGGCTTTTTCGCAATACTCTTTTGAGACCTGCAATTCCTAGAATGATTTTTCATGATGAAGAGGAGGAAGGCTGATAGAACGGGAGGAGGTTGGATAACCAGAGATAAACTTCGCCGCCCGAAGATCAGCTGAAGAGGATGTTTGCCCATGGAAGGGATTGCCCTTGTAAACAAACTGTTTTTAAAAATAAAAATTGGGGCAAATATGTAAAGATCACTTTCATCTCATGTATTACATGCGTCCCAAAATGAAAGTATATTCAGATCATTTTCACATATATTAAAAAAAATGGTTATATCATGCATTAATTTTAATAGTAAAAATACAGAATAGTACCCTTTGACTCATTAATAATGTAATAATACGTTGTAAAAAAAAGTAGGTGAATATATAATAAATTATGGGTAAAAGAAAGAAAAATACAATAAATACTTTATTGAATTTCTAAATGTACTTATATTATGGAGAAATTTAAAAAAAAGCTAGCGAATTTCACATTTTGAGGCAGACGTAGTAATTATCAATTAACCGACAAAGTGTTTTAGTTTTTGCAAATTATTGTTATTTCATATAAATTGTATAATTAAAATTTTTTATTATGTGAATCAAATGAATTATTTTCAATTTTATGGTAATATGTATGATTTAATTTCAGTTTGCATGTGTGTGAAGACATACAACATGTGTTTGAGGAGCTGATCAGGGAACCCATGCCAGATTAAACCAACTCATCTTTCTATGATTTGGCGTGACTTTATAAGAGGACACAATTTTATTAAAGCTACTACTTTGTCTATTGTTTAAGTAAAACGGTAGGTTCACTCCATTTCTAAACTCTGATAAGACCGCTCATGAATTCAATGGCAGATTCAGAGATTATTTTAGCGGTGCATAATTTCTTTTAGTGGTTATAAGTTGCTCTTGGCCAAAATTGATTCAGAAATTGGAAAATCGGTAGGTGTGAGGCGCGGCGCAATGAAAATCGGGGTTGTGCCTTTTCTAACATGAAAAATATGAGTAGCGTAGAGATCGCTACGTTCGAGGCGTAGATATATCTACGTTCGAGGCGTGAGGAAATATAACTAACATAAAGCGTTGCGGTTGATCTTTCCTGCGTTTAAGCGTAGGTTTTACTGCGTTTACGGGTTTCGGCGTTTAAGCGTGAATGCACGTTTAAGCGTAGGGAAATCAAAAGCGATATTTTGCAAATTAGCTACGTCTAAGCGTAATAAAAGCTACGTTTAAGCGTAGAAACCCTACGTTTAAGCGTAGCTTTTTTCTACGTTTGGTGAGGTGGTAGATGGGTATTAATGTTGTTGTAAGGTGCTTGTTGAATATACACACACGTGCGAGATTTTTCTCATTCCTTCAAAGGCTTTGAGTCTAATATCAATTTTGTGCTCACTTCTTCATCTTTCAAGTCCATTTCTTCATCATTCAAGTGCTAAAATGGGTAAGTTATTGCTATCTTATTTATCTTAATTCAAGTGCTCAATGTGTGTATGTTATTTATATTTGTAGTAATCATATGTCTAAAACCGAAGCGTGTGTGTTTTAAGTAGGTTGTTTATGTAATGTTCATACTTACAAGTAGTATATTTAAGTATTTTCTTAGGGTTCAATTACTAGGTTTTAGTGTAATTAATGATATTTATTTAACTTGAAATTTGTGTTTTGAGTAGTGATTATGTTATTTATATTGTAGAAATGATATGTATTTATACTGAAATGTGTGTTTTAAGTAGGTTGTTTATGTAATTTTATACATCTAAGAACGATAGTGTTATAATTTTTGATTTGATAATGTAGTGTAATTTATGAAAGTGTAATAAATACATATCATGTTTACCATTTTTTGAAACAATCCTTTTTAAGTTGATAATGATTTAGTTGATCTTTACCGACTTGAATCGTTTTTTTTTGTTTTAAGCAGGATAATCGTAACACTATGATTGTTGTCTCGTTCAGCGGAGAATTTCGTATGATCCTATCATAACCGGTGGAATTATGTAAATGGATCGATGTTCTCATTATTTGTCCCAAAGAAAATAGGATTGAATGCGTTATTGGATAAAGTGTATTTGAGGCTTGGTATTGATCAAGTGCGATTCAAAGCTCAGCCTAAAGCTTTGTTTACTTACGGTAGTGTGGGAAATATACCACTGATGATATCTTAGGCAGCGAGACCTTAAATGGTTACATCGAAGCGGCCTATAGCGATAAGAATGTAATTTTTGTGTGAATCGACACGGTGGAGGCAAACAATGAACCGATAAATTAGGAGGATGATGGCATTGATTTAAATGAGGAGGATGATTGCATTGATTTAAATGAAGATTGATACTCGGATTCTGATGTTGGAAATTTCCACTTCTCGGTACAAGAACTTTGCTCTGAGATCCAGATTTTAATCCGTTCGAGCAACAATATGGATGTAGTGGGTATGAAAACAATGTTGCTACACAAAGGCTTGGTGAAGCTTGGACCAACCGTTTCGGTATCAACCCGGTAAGACCAAGTCATAATCTGTCAAATCATCCTTCAAGTAGTCGTAATATTGTCATAAGCGATTAACCACACCAATTCGTTTGAGTATCCTCCAACCAACCTTCAAGTAGTAAGTGTTCCACCCATCCATGACCATATAATATGTTTGGTGGATCGATAACTAGATTTTGGCTTCTCCGTTTGCACCTCGTATACAAACCGATCAAACGGCGAGAGATGACAACAATAATTAAGGTGCACATGCTAGGGCAAGCGTCACGAGAAGATTATTCATGGAGGATTCCACATTTGAAGATGATGATTTACGAGGTGTTTATCCACGATCGTTACATATGAATAGCGTGAGCGAATTGTTCATTAGGAAGAAATCACGATTCAAAGAAGATTTTAATTTGAAAATAAAATCGTATCTTGATTGCGAACAATTTTGAGATGAGATTGGGTAGGTCGGACACACGTTGCTTGTATTACAAATGTCTTAACGATACATGCAAATGGCATGTAAGGCGAAAGCAGGTGAAGGTGAATACGGATGTCACCGTACATACATTTGAGATCACAGCGTTGAATGATGTCGTACTTGTGCCTCTCGAATGCGGATAATGACAATCGACAAGCAACACCTATTGTTAATGCGAAGTACGCTAAGTCGAGAAAATGGAAGAACTTCGGCAATGAGTATAAGCCCGGACAAATTATGGAGGACATGCTCACAACTTACGGTGTCTGAGTTGACTTATGACCAAGCATACCCGAGCTCATGAGATGATGAGAATGATGGTGAGAGGTTCACCGGCGGAGTGTTACAGCGTGATACCCTCGTACTTGTGGATGGTGCGTAATGCCAATGAAGGGACCTATATTGACTTTCGACTTGATAATGCGGGAAGGTTAAGCCAGGGTTGTTTCATGTCTTTGAGGAGCAAGCCGTCGTGGGTTCAAGTATTGTCGACCTATTTTGTGTGTGGGCGCCAACTCATCGAAAACCCGTTTCTCGGACAACTATTTATTCTTTATTCTTGTAGATGCGGTGACCACTATTCCTGTAGCCTTGGTATTCTTTGAAAAGAATGCAGCGATTCATGGGGGTATTTCATGAGACATTTGAGGGTGGCCATTGGAGGTATCCATGATGAAAAATTGAGCTTTATTTACATGAGACACCAGGCTATTAGAAATCACGGTTGGTGAGTATTTCCGATGCATATCATGGTGTTTGCTATCATCATTTAAAATGCAATCGACCAAAAAATGGAAAGATCACGGTTTTGTGAAGATCGTTCTATCAAACAGCCTATGCATTCTCGGAGGCGAATTTCTCGAAAGTTCGCCCTAATTAAGGCACAATGTCTTGGCGCATATAAACAACTTGAAGAAATAGGTGTTGAGCGGTGGGGCGCGTGCCAAATTTCTGAGGAAAGATCGCCTTAATGACAAGCAATTCTGGCGTGAAAGTTTCAATTATGCGATTAGAGAGCTCGTCGTTGGCACTGTTCTCAGCCTCTTGGAATTCATTAGAGCTACAACTGCGAGAGATGGTATAATGATGAGCGGCGAAGAAAGCGCGCTTGATTGTGCGACTATGTTAGCACCGGAGATCGATGAAATAGTGGCTTGAATATTCTTGCTAGAAGGAAGTTCGAGGTTAAGCTGTGCTTGATGAATTTGAGATTCATGGAAATAACTTGCCGTAGGGTGGTAAATCTACGAGAGAGGAAGTGTTATTGTGGTTATTTCGGAAAATGGAAATACCGTGTCACGCATATCTTCTATAGCGCCCGCATCCATCATGCAATTAGTCCACCGAACTACATTCACCGTATTATAGGGCTGAATGTTTCAAAGAGATTTACATGGCTAGCATATATCCAATTCTATGAGAGGATTAGGATGTTTCTGGAAGTCGGTAAGAAACATGAAAGTCGGAGATAATGTTGCATAGTGTTGTATAATGTTGCCGAGGAGTGTATATCATAGTGTTTTCATCCCACTTCGAAGGTACTTAGTCACAAACTTTGGAATTTCGAGTATTTGTGAGTGCATCAAGCTGATCCATAATAATAAGCAAAATCTGAGTGCGCAATGGCTGAATGCGGTGTGAAGCATCTTTGGATATGATTCCATTTGGCGCTCTACCAAGTCCATATACGCATCCACATCTTTATCGTATTCAAAATTGAAGTTAGAGATAATGAAATAAGAAATATGCAAGTGAAGTCAAAAGAATATACCGTAGCCTCCAACTCCATAAGTGGATTTGCGGAGACGTATCCACCAAGCCTTGGGAAGTGGTAGAGTCGGCGAAAACCAGTGACCACCCGGCCAGAATTTCAATTAAGGCGGATTTTCTTGATTGAACCATTTGATGAACTTGTTTTCAAACTCGTCCGAAAACTTTTCGCGGTGTCCACCTCACAATGGTATCTCCAGGAAAGCGACTATATGCGACCCATCGATTAAATAACGTGGGCGGGTCACGGATCTAACGTGTCCTCAATCTTCTATCGGAAGCATCATCAGCTTACCGTTTACCCAATTGTTTCTCACTTGGATCCCCATTAGCTACACAAAATTCAATAAATGATCAACTTATATACTTTTCACATTATAATTTAAATAACTTACTATAGTTTTGAAATTTAAATTCAAATTACTTACTATCTTGAGCGTGAGGCGATGCAGTCGGTGGTAATGGTGAGCCTCTGTCGTAGCCTCGTGAGAAGCGAGAGGTGTAGCCTCGTGAGGAGTAGGAGAGGCTGTAGTCTCGTGAGGAGGAGGAGAGGCCGTAGCATCGCCGATCTCTGCATCCATATAAGGATCGTCCACCAATAAATCGTCTCACGAAATCCTCCCCATGCACTCCCTCTTCAGCGGGCTGGAAACTCCAGCCAAGAATCTTATCAAACCCGAGCGTCAACGTGCGGTCGTCGATGCTTTGATCATCATCTTGACCATGTGTAGCCGGTAGGTATCATGTGGAGGAGATGGAGGAGGTGGAGGAGGTGGAGGAGGTGGAGGAGATGGTTGCCGATGAGGTAGTCTGAAAAATATGTGTCTCGATTAGTATCATAATACATATAACTAAATTTTGACAATGATATAATTTTTTACTGTGGAGAAGATGGAGGAGGTGGATGAGATGGATGCCGATGAGGGGGTATCTGAAAAAATGTGGCCCGATTAGTATCATAATACAAACAAATAAATTTATCGCATAAAAATTTGACAATGATATAATTTTTTACGAACTCGGATAACAAGCGTTTGCATCATCCCCTTGAGTTCAAAGTATCGCCTATGCTCGTTCTCATGCCTGAGCCACTGGCGAATTTCCTCCTGGCTCATTCAACCCACTATCAATCCTTCTCCTCACGGCTCATAAAGGCGGTAGCTTCATCCTCTTCATCGATTGGTCATCTTCCGCCTCAGCATCCGAGCGTAGGAAGTGTGCGGCACGCCGTGAAGTGGAGGCATGTGAATGAGATGGATCGGAAGTAGGAGGTCGTGAAGTAGGGGTGACTGTTTGTGTAGCATGGGTGGCGGTCGTAGGCAGTCGTGGCTCAGCGTGTAGTGGATGCATGTCGAGGAGTGGGCGTGCAATAAGTGCGAGCGATTGATCACCGCGTGGCGGCTCGTTAATCTCGGCATCGAATGCCCCTACCTAGCATCAAGCCTATCAACATCCACTGCGATCGAGATACCACATCACGCGACTCTGCGAACAATGTATATTTCATTACAATTAAGAATAACAAAATGTTTACCAAATCCGGATATAATTAAAAGACAATAACAATGTTTATTAAACTTATTACCTTATTTGCCTTCGCCGATAATCCTTTCCATCGCTGCGGAGGGGTAGTTTTGCAACTCCATCTCATCATCCGAGAGCTGCATCAGAGCTATGAGGGTGGCCGCAATGATCGGAAACAAAGCAATGTCGGGAGGGTCTAAAGTTTCAAAGCTATAACGCATGTATAACCCCTGTCACGGTCACCACGCCTCGAACTTTCCTTGTATGTGTTCATCAAATGACATATCTTTCTAAAAGTCGGTCCCACAAATAAGTGCCCCATGGATAGTCGTTTATGCTTTCTACATTCTCCACCAAATAAAAAGCGAAGCAGGGTACCCTCTTGGTCTCATCGTGACCCATCATTATCCCGTTAATTAGGTAGACTAAAACCTACACGTTGGAGAACTTGAGGATGCTCCTGCTCATCCAATAACCACTTCCAATATCCGTATGGTTATCGGTTTATTGTTAGGAAAATGGATGTGGCCGTATGTCCCTCTTCAAAACACCTTGAATAAGGTTGGGGATCTTACAGGAGATCACCAAGCGGTAAACCAGTCATCATGCTAAACTCCCTCCTACCGAACTTTGCGGTCGTACTACCGAATCTAAAGCGCAACTCATGAGGCATATTCGGATATATGGTAATTGAAACATACATATTGGCGGACTTTGGAGGAAAAGCGCGGTGCTCGTACATTTGAATAAATTCTTTAAAAACCCAGATTTCAACGTGTCTTCAAATCCGATCCTTCATGTATGGATCTAGAAGTTGCTTGAGCTTGGTCTTTTTCCCTCTAAAGGTCCAAGTCAAATTTTCTCTTACCTTGTATACATACAAGTATTGCATGAGGCCAACCAATCTATCAACATGAACATATACATTGTAAATAGGATATGTATTTATTTACTCCATATATATATATATGTGTGTGTGTGTGTGTGTGTATATATAAGTATATATATATATATATATATATATATACACATATAGATATATGTGTATATATATGTATTTATTTACTCCAATATGTATATATGTAGATATATATCTATGTATGTGTGTATATATATGTATATATATATATACACATATATAGATATACTATATATATATATATATGTGTGTGTGTGTGTGTGTGTGTGTGTGTGTGTGTGTATATAAGTATATATATATACATATAGATATATGTGTATATATATGTATTTATTTACTCCAATATGTATATGTGTAGATATATATCTATGTATGTGTGTATATATATGTATATATATATATACATATATAGATATATGTGTGTATATATGTATATGTATAGATATATATCTATGTATGTGTGTGTATATATATATATATATATATATATACACACATATAGATATATAATGTATATATATGTATATATGAGTAAATAAATACATATGTAAAAATACATATATATACACATATATCTAAATGTGTATATATATATACATATATATACACACACATACATAGATATATATACATATATATGTACATATATAGACACATATCTGAGACACATATGTATACATATATATACACATATATATACATATATATACACGTGAAATGTCTTATCATCTCTTTTTGTTTTTGGAACATCGTTGTTTTGTGTTGTGTTTCTGTTGTTTATAACGTTAGGGGGTAAGAGAAGAAGATAATATGGTTTTTACCACGTCATAGAATACTTGATGATGGCGAGGAGAACAAAGGCACGTCGGAGCCGGCGGAGCAGACCTTATATTTTCAATCTAAAGGGTGCCTCACTTCCGGTGAGGATTACAGGCTGCTTGGGACGGAAAAGATGCTCTGTTGAAGCGGACCTAATGAAATTTTCTCTGAGCTACCTACCAGAGGAGCTGATATAAAACCTGGAGCTTAGGCATGACACAATGGATCGGAAGGAATCGAAAACACCCTAGGAAAGCATGCAATTCTAAGAACCTCATCGAGGCGAGGCGTACCATGGAATTCAGTCCGAGATATTGATTTTTGGATTTTCAAACAACGATGAGTTTGTCGTTTGGTTCAATTTCTTAATTAACATACATGTTAGCCATAATTTCAAGGGCATTTTTATTGTTCCCCATGTTAGCCATACTTTCAAAGGCATAATTAGGTCATTAGCAATACTACTATCGTGCTACCTTAGAATGAAAGCAAACATAAATCACAATCAAATAACATATACATTATCAATCCCAATGTAACACCATACACATGCTTCCATTTCCCATTTTTCTATCAAATTCAATATCATAAATTACACTACATTATCAAATCAAAAATTATAACACTATCATACTTATTCTCACATATTAATAATTTTACATTAATTTACTTCTAAAAACCTATCATACATATCATTACTGATTCATTTTAATAGAATTATCCCCATTAATTGAATCAAATAACAATATGAAAAACATATACATTAAATTCAATATAAAGTAGAAATCTACGAGTTTTCACGTCCAAGCGTAGTGTTTCTCGTCAAAGCGTAGACAAATTACGTTGAGGCGTAGAAATTGAGATCTCTACGTCCAAGCGTAAAAACCTTACGTTGGGGCGTAGAGACCTGCAGATCTCTACGTCTGAAGCATAATCTTACGTCGAGACGTAGAGACTGCATTTCTCTACGTCCAAGCGTATAATACTTCCTTCATACGCCCAAGCGTATGAACCTTCATACAAAAAACCCTTTAAAACCAGAAAGCGACAATCATACAATCAAAATCAATAAAGGACCACCACAAACCACTCTACAATAAATATTCGGAAATAACAAGCACATACTAAAGTGAAATTAATATGATATACTATAAAACAATATTAGGGAAAATACATACCCTTTCGCTTTCACCCGCCATTGCACTTGAGAGATTGTGAAATTGGACTATCAGAATTTCTTGCAAAAATCACCAAAAATCGCCAATCGCCACTCAGAATTTGAAATAGGATAGAAATAAAGAAGATAAAAAGGAAGGACAAGTATGTGAACATTAAGCGTAAAGAAAAGCTACGTTTAAGCGTAGCTTTATTACGTTTAGGCGTAGCTAATTTGCAAATATCGCCTTTGAATTTCCTACGTTTAAGCGTAGGGTTTTACGTTTAAGCGTATAGTGTCTACGTTTAAGCGTAGAAACCCAACGCTAAACGTGAGGAAAGATCAATCGCAGCGTTTATGTTAGTTATATTTCCTTACGTGCGAGCGTAGATATATCTACGTTTGAGCGTAAGGATCTCTACGTTACCACATTTTTCATGTCGGAAAAGCAACCTGATTTTCAAGTGCCGAGTCGACCGGCACTGATTTTCCAATTTGCATCTTGGTATTTGGTATTCTTAAGTTGTTCTAGGATTTTTTTAATTTTATTTTAAATAGATGTTACGCATATTTTTCAAGACTTAATTTATTGATGCAAAAAAAGATTGCATTTGAAACATATTATTGAGCATTCAAATTAAACAATTCCACCAACTGTCAATAAACGATCTTTCAACTTTAAGTATGTTGTAGAAGCATGATGGGAGATATTTCGATGACGGCGCATGTTATTGTGGAAAGTAGAAGCAACAATTGGTCTTCCAAATCATTTTTAAATCGGCTTGCAAGCAGCAGTGCACATTATTTTATAATTGCACCATATGATGGGCACTAGAGTAAGATTTAAGAGAGATTTTATAATCTGACGGTTTTATGAAAGGTTTAACAAGAAACATAAATCAATGTCTTTCATTTTTACTCTCTTTTACATAATGCACTTTTATTGTGTGTGACAAGTTAAAAATAAAAGGTTGTAATGTGAGTCATTGTTACAACATTCATACGTTGTTGAAAATTTAAATATTTGATGATTTGTTTCTTTATAGTCTTGCATTTAGATGTGACAATATTTTATTAGATCACGAGATATCACGGTATCACATTATGGCACAAGGGTGATTAGAAAGAATCCAACAAGCTACCAATAACAACAGACTAAAAAAATAGAGGCCAAGCAGCAAAATTACATTTGAAACTTTTGCACTGATTGTTTTTAGATGTAATGCACCGATTGTTGTGAGTGGAATTTAGTAAATTATGAGAAAAATGTGCATCCAATTGTAAGAGTAAAGTTCTATACCAGTTAAGAACGTGAGAAAATATTTTTAGCTCATTCAGTTTTATATCCCTATCTGTACCCAACCCTCCCTCCTCATGGGCCCAACTAATAAGATAGTTAAATTGTGTATGTTTCCATGACGGCAAAAATATTTAGCCAAAGAAAAGTGAAGTATCACTTCGTGTATCGTTCGAGGAGAATCTGTCAAGTGTTGAAGTGCTTTTTCATTCATAGTGAAAATATCAAAGTGAAATAATTAAACTCTATAATTTTGATTCAAGTTTGAACCATTGTATCAATCATTAATCAAATTCTGAGTGTTATTGTGAAGCTAATAACATGTTGGGTGTTTATTAATTAATAAATGTGATGTTTGGGATTTATATGAGACAATTAATGAGTTATGCATGCTTAGTGTATAACGCACTGTTGGGTTTTGTTTTCACCTACTAATATCATCATACTACTTCATATATGCTTGGAGAAGAAATGATTACATGTTCATTACGGGATGTTGGTGCTGCAGGAATTTTGCAACTAATAGCTTGATGATATTTTGAATTTGTTATAATATCAAGTTTGTTGAGTTATTTTTCAATTAAGTATTTTAGTTTATAAGTTGCCTCTTAATTTTATATCACCCGTGCATTATGCACGGGTTAATAACTAGTATATATATATATATATATATATATATATATATATATATATATTAAATGAAAGAAAATATCTAAACTATGCAATGTATTCCCATTCAGTATGAAAACAAGGAAAAATTAGTTATAAATCCACATTTCTCTCATATATTAAACTTTAATCCACACTCCTTTATTTAGTTGCAATAAGGATAAAATAATTTCGTTCGGACTAAAATACCCTCGTTGCATAGGTGGATTCCATAACTTTTGATAGCTCCGGCAAAGACACACGGAGATTTTTCGGAAGTCCAAAACATCTTCCAAAATCACAGCCCGACACTTTAGGAGACGGTGGCTCAACCGCCGGTTCAACATTAAGAGTACGATAAGCTCTCCCTCTTCCGACGCTTTGCGATTACTCCATCATTATCGAGATTTTTCTGTTAAGCTTGAAGAAATGATTCATAATGATTCATAATGATTTTTTTTTTTTTTTTTTGTATCCAGGTGAGGATAAATGGTTCCGTTGCTTATGTTTCTCAAGCTTCATGGATTCAGAGTCGAACAATGCTCCAAAGTTTGTCTAATTTTGCCAATTTTCAAGAAAAAATGTATTTTTTCCCTGGAAAAGCTACACTTTGTAGCTCCCAATTAGGAAATGGATAATTATTTGTCCCTTTAGGCACCATTAGAAATGGACCTGAAATTTATTGAGCTTAGGAGCAACAATTGAAAATATGAGGTGTTGTGTTTAATGGTGGTGATGATCGTGGGCCTTACGGGCGGGTTATATACAATTGGGCCGAACCCACGATAAGATAAATGGATTGGTAGAAGCGAGGACTCCACGGACTCTGTGCGCGAAGATCCTCCGGAAAGAATAGTAGGATGAGCGGGACTTCACCATGTTCAGTCGAGACGCAGCTTACTGGATAGGATAATCGGATGAGCATGACAAAGACTGAGTCAATAACGGCGTAACCGTTTACAAGTGGGTAGATCCCACGCCTTGTAGTTGATAGAATAACTGCTGATAACTTCCCACTATGGAAGAGGGGGGTTATCCCCACGATCGAAAGGATAAAAGACATTCGAACTACCAAATTGGGGCCTTGATTCTATTCAATACTTGAGCTGGATATGTAGGCGGCTCTCTCGAAGAGTTGGTCCAAATTCACACAAACATATTTGTCTTGATATTATTTTCCTAACTTTCGAATCATTTAATTACCCGATTGTGATCTTAAGCATCATCATTTGGCGCTAGAAGGAGGGCGGTTCTAGTTAGTGAGTTGTTGTTATAGTAAAAATGGCAAAAATCAAGGAAATTGAAGAATCAACAAAATCAACGAGAAAGGAAAATCGGACCAGGAAACGAACCCGAGAGAAAAAAGACCTAGAACCGGAAAGAAAATTGCGGAAGAAGGACAAACCAAAGACACGGATGTAGTTAGACAAATGTTGGTGGAAAACCTTGCAAATCTTAAAGGTGAGGAGATAAGAGCCATCTTTGAGGAAGTATTAAAAGCAGAAATCGGAGGCGGTGATATCTCGAAACACCTTCTCCTCGTCATATAGCAAAGAAAGAAAAACACAGTAGAATCCATCCGGTGTAAGGGTGGTTTTACTCACCCGAGGGGTGATAACGCCAAAGCGAGAGTTGGATGCTATTTTGAAGCCTAAACAAGATGAGTTTAGGGTGGTATCTCCTTTCACTTGAGGACATTGATGCATTTCCTTGTCTCTCGAGATTTAAGATCCTAAGATCCAGTCATACAATGGCACTAAGGATCCATACGATCATATGCATCAATACATACACCATATGAGTTTTACAATGCACGGAAGAAATGAAATTTGGGCATTTGCAACTCTTCTCACAGAAAGGCAAGAAATTGGTTCAACAAGTTGAGCCCAGGATCCATACCAGATTTCCCCACTCGACCGGAAAATTCATGCATCGTTTATTGCGGCAAGACCTTCCAGAGAAACCGAACATACTTGGCGACTATCGGACAAAGAGTGAGAAAGCGGTGCTACAATTCATCAAAGGTTCAATGAAGAATCATCCCGGATAGCGGATCACGGATGATAAGTTCTTAGTGGCGTCTTCCGTGGCATGTGCGAAAGAAAGGCGGTTACATGCAAAGTTAAGCGGTGAGAATCCAAGCACGATGGAAGAATGTCCGAAATTGCATCTGAGACATTGTCAAGGAGAAGAGGCAAACAGAGCCAATAGAGAGGAATCCCACAGGGATTCTAAAAGAGGAAAAACTGATGATAAATCTGACAAAAAAAGAAAATCAGTATGGGACAGGGTAACCGCTCCCATTGCTGATAGATTAGGGAAGAAAGGTGCTTTGCAGGACAGAGACCTTATTCCTCTGAACAGATCCCGTGATCAAGTTCTGGCAATAATGGAAAAAAAGGAATTGCCAGGATTCCTCCTCCCCTGAAAGGTCCAAGGGAAAAAAGAGACCATACAAGGTGGTGCAAGTACCATAAAGACATTGGGCACGACTCGGGCGGTGTAGGGATCGATCGGTGATATAGATCTGGCTGACCATGGAAGGAAAAATCGATGAATGCAGCGATTGTACACAAGGTGACAACCCTAGAGGAAGGAGGGAATTCAGGAAATTCAACAACAATCAGGACAGAAATAATCAGAGGAGGCATAGAGACCCATTTCCTGATGCTGATGGGCATAGAGAAAATGCCCCAATCAACACAGTGAACACAATTGTTGGAGGACCAGGAGGAGTTAATAAGGCTGCTTGACCCAAGAAAAAGTGGCGATCTGAGAAAAGATGGAGAAGCAAAAAAACAGAAGGTGATGGGAACCGTTCAGTACGGCCCAAGAGATGCATTACCAGCCATCGTGAGCAACGAAGGACTGGTGGTAGAAGCAGTTATATAGAAAAACCTGGTCAGAAGAATCTGTGTAGATACAGGCAGTGCAGTGAACGTGTTATATTACAGTGCATTTCAGGCAATGAAGTTAGCAGACTCGGAGTTGACTCTTGTGTCAACTCCACTCGTTGGATTCACAGGACCCCCATTCATCCTGTGGGTATGTTAAAATTATTAACAACTTTCGGTCATGGAACACGGAGGCGGACTCGATGGTCAATTATGTGGAGCAAAAGCTTTATCGGCATACAATGTGATTTTGGGAAGACCGGCGTTGATCGATCTCAGGGCAGTGGTATAACCGGCACATAACAGTATGAAATTCCCAACATGTGAAGGAGAAGCTACTGTTAAAGGGGATGTGGATGCTGTGAAGAATCGCTATACAGCCACGATCAGTGGAAAGATGAAAGTGCAGCAGGTAACGATGGAAGATCTCGTCCCAAAAGAGGAAAAGAGTTGGCAATCTAATGATCCTGTGGAGTCAGTAATGCTAGACGAAATCGACCCTGAATCCGCAATCAGTGTAGGATCATGGATACCCATTGAGAAGAAGCAGATCCTGATCAGGATTTTGAAAGACTACAAAGATGTGTTTGCATGGAAAGCAAGTGATATGATTGATCATCCAATGAGTTGGCTGTTCACAAGCTTAACATTGATTGACCAGAAAACGGTGAAGCAAAAGAAAAGATCTTTTCGCACGAGAAAGGATCAGGCTATCCGGCAAGAGGTGGATAAGCTGTTGCAGGCCAACATGATTAAAGAAGTTATATATCCAGAGTGGCTAGCAAATTCGGTACTAGTCAAGAAGCCAGATGGCATTTGGAGAATGTGTGTGGATTTCACAAATCTAAATAAGGCATGTGATGAGCGGAAAAATTCATTATTATTATTATAACATTTCACCCTACTTACGATACCATTTTGAGCATTTATGTATCTAATCAAGTCATTAATTCCTTAGATTTATCTAAATACGTAATTAGTAAGTATTATATAAAATATCGTATTTTTATCGTGTTTTTATAAGTTTTGTTCGATTTTAGTAAATCGGAATGTCGTGTCGATTTTCGTGGGTATTAGTGGTATTTTATTGCGGATGTATAAGCCAAGACCCCGAGAATCGACATTTTGAAGTATAATCATATCTACGAAAGGATTTAGAGAATGTCACGAGCTTAAGTGGTCAATCGAATTGCTTAAATGATTAAGTGGTCAATCGAAGTGGTCAAGTGGCTCGGTGGTTAGTGGTACCACTAACTAATTATATCTTCGACGAACAAATGGCTCATTAAAGCGGCATTTTTGAAGAAGTGTCCTTAATGAAAGTTGTAGATCTTTGAAAGAGCTTTCCAACGCATTTTTTAATCACATCAATCGGACTTCTACAACTCAAGTATCATTAAGTCAAGTGGTCAAGTGGTTAATCGATTCGATTTAGTGGAAATCGAGAAATATCTTCGACAAACGAATGGCTCATCAAAACGACATTTTCTGAAGAAGATTCCTTCATGAAAGTTGTATATTTTTCCGAGAGCTTTCCGATGCCTCTTGAATCATATTGTTTGGAGATCCAGAACTCGAGATATGAATTTTAGAAGTTTTATTCCAAAATATATATTTTATATCCGAAAATTGGAAATTAAGGGGAGATGAATGTGATGATTAGCACCGGCCCAGTCCGGATATTTCCCGGATCGATCCGGCAGTGACTATTTTGCCTATAAATAGGCGCATTCTCAACAGAATCCTGGCCTTTGCTTCGGCCATTTCTTTTCTTTTCTTGTTTGTAGTAGTAACATATATATATATATATATGTATAATTTCCTTTTCTTTCGTTTGTTTCATTTTTTTTTTCTAGCTATATCTATCTATCTATACATATACATATATATATTTATCTAACTATCTATATATATATATATATATATATATCTAGCTATCTATATATATATATATATACATATATAAGTACCAAAAATATATATTACCTTATATATATATTTCCTGATCCCTAGTAGTAGTATATATATATATATATATATCTAGCTATCTATATATATATATATATACATATATAAGTACCAAAAATATATATTACCTTATATATATATTTCTGATCCCTAGTAGTAGTATATATATATATATATATATATATATATATATATATATATATATAAGCATTATGCCATAAATAAAATAGTAGCCATAGTACCGTTGTAATACTTGGATGGTTATCGGAAGATAAATGCGTTGTTAAGGTCGTTGTTATTTCCGGAGAATACGACCTATGAATCATCGATTATAATCACGAAACAATTTTAAGCAATCATACGATGATGAGAGGCTAAAATGACGTTGGAACAAGCCTTGTGAAACCGATTCTTAGCAACATCTCGATTTCGACTTTTGGATTGTTTTGTGAGTTTTTATCAAAGTTTGTATCTTTATTATGTTCTTATTGATTATGCAATTTAAATCGAGAGATGGTTGATGTTTGATGTTTAACGTTTGATGAGAATCGTCGTTAAACCTTAGATCACCGTAGTAAAGATTATATTTTTAACCTAAAAATAACGAGAGTTGTTAGGTGAATATCTAGGTTGCTAGATTGAGAAATCTTACACATTTGTTATGAAAGCGTTAATCCTTAAGATCGAGATATGAGAGATTAATAGGCGAATTATCTAAGAGATTAGAAATTCACACTTTTGATAGGTGAACCACAATCTTTATTAAATCATCACTAAACAATCTAGAGTAGAAATTGAGGGTTGCGGGAATCGGTGGATCATTGCTTGTTCGTTGTTAAATTAATTGAGAAAAATCATTTGTGCTGTTTTGCTTCGTTTTCATCGTAGTAACCGTAGTAAGTTTATCGTAGTTTTAGTTATAAAATAGGTACAACTTAGTTAGCTCGGTTTGTAATTATCTTTCTGGCTTTGGATTGACAACCCTCTGTCAGGTTATTTGTTTTCGTTTTAGTTTTTATTTCTCGTGACACTTTTAGAAAAATTAATAAGAACTAGATAAACCTCGATTCCCTGTGGATCGACTCCGGTTTTTAATCGCTATCTACGATCCTCTGCACTTAGGGTAAACCGGATTTATCTTATTACTTGTTATATTTTGCTTTGCATAAAATCCGAGACAAGTTTTTGGCGGCGTTGCCGGGATTTCGATACTGGTTGTCTAGTTTTATTAATTTTCTAGTTTTTGTTATCAAGTTTTTCATAGGTAGGTTTAAAAAAAATAAATAAATAAATTGCCCTTATCTTATCTTGTCCCCCTTGTCCCCCTTGTCCCCTACTCATAAAAAAAAAAATATTCCTCCCCTTATCTTGTCCCCTTGTATATATATATATCTAGCATATCTATATATATATACACACACATACAAATATATATATATATATATATATATATATATATATATATATATATATACACACATCTTATATATATATTTCACCTTTTGAAAAAAAAAAAAAAAGCACACTCGGTAAATACCGAGTGGAGTTAATAATTACCAAGGAGAGAAAAAAAAATCCAAGGAACACGTTTCAATCGTCGAGGGTTGGGTGATGGATTCTCGGTGAATCCTACTCATGGAAGCATAAGGAATAAAAAAATCTCGAAACCTCGTGATTTTAGGTGTTGGTGTTCGAATTGGTTTATGCAAACTCGAGTCGAAGGTCCTTGCTTTACACCACGACCTCGAGCGAACCATAGTCGGACCAAAGCAGCGAAGAGTCCGTCCTTGGCTCTTCACGACGAAGAGAACACGGCCGATCAAGATTTGAACGACGTTTAGCGAGAGGAGATTGAAGAAATCATTATCATGGTCTGCGAATGAAAGGCATACGTTGGTGACTACGCCATGCCTGGTGAAGTCGAGTCAACCCGGTGTCATTTTACCGGCTATTATTCTGCTGCAACCTTTGAACTCAAACCGGTCTTATTCAAATGATGCAACACGCATCTATCTTTCACGGTTTTCAATGAGAATCCTCACACTCACGTACACACATTTTTAGAAATATGTGGTACAACTTGCATACAAAGGGTTAATGAGGATGCAATTAAATTGAAATTGTTCCCGTTTTCCTTGAGAGAGCGAAAGAGTGGTACAACTCTCTCCTGCCGAGTCGATTACAACTGGGTGAACTCGAGCATGAGTTCTGAGTCAATATTTCCCACCATCCAAAGCATTGATTGCTTGAGTGAAATCTTCACATTTTTCCAAAAGGAAAATGAATCTTTCTTTGACTCTTGGAAGAGATTTAAGGCTCTCCTACGAAAATGCCCTCATCATGGTTTAGACTTGCAGAGGCAAGTCAACACTTTCTTGGTGGATTGACCGAACTCACCAAGGGCATGGTCAATAGTTCATCGGGAGGGCATTTTTAAGAAAAACGCTGAAGAGGATGGCAATTATTTGAAGATATTTCCAAGTACAACTATGCCCCCTCATCTCACGCTATCAGCACACCTCCTCCACCTAGGATCGAGGAGGTGAACATGCAAAATCGAGATCGCCATGCCGCAACAGCCCGGTGGCGGCTCTCAAAATATCCTCTAATCCTACGAATCGAGAACCCGGTCATTTCTCGGAACTCTCAAGTTACATTGCGTGAAAGTTGTTGTCAGCCTGCCATTTGGTTGGCCAGTGTCAGTTTCTTTCCCATCCTACGTTTCAAGTCAATACTATCCAGAATCAGGGACAATTCAGTCCAGTCACATGTCAGACATGTGATAATGTGGGGCATACCGCTCGTTTTATCCCATGGGTGGGCGAGCAGCTGAAGTTAATACTTTCAACGGCCAGCAAAATCAGAGATTCAACAATCAGTTCTCTGGCCAAAGCAATTTTCAAAACCAGGGTTTTAATAAAAATCCGAACTTCAATCAGAACCACAATATGAATTTTCCTAATCAAAATCAGGGGTTCAACCAGAACTGGCCGAACAATCCAAATCCTATGTTTCAAAGTCGGTATATCCAATCTTTTCCACAAAACTTTGAGAATTCTCAAGGCCCTCTCAATTTAGTAATCTTGACACTAAATTGGATTCTATCGAGAAAGAGTAGAATAATAATTTCCAATTCCTTCTCAGTTCAATCAAGAATCTTGAAAGGCGGCTCGGGCAAGTAGGTGACCAAAAGCTTAGACCCTCAGGCGATTACCCGACTTCTTTGAGAAGAACCCCAAAGGTGGTCAAGTGGCTCAAACTGAGTTAAATCAAAGCCAATGCAATCGATCTAGTTCCCACAATTCCCTATGGTAGAGAAGAGGCGATCTATGAATTTAAGATCCGGCACTCAGTTAGTGGTCCCCCGAACCAGGGAAACCACTAACCCCCCCCGCCAATAATGAGGCGGGAGGGGAAGTCATACATCCATGCCCCCGATTCTAGATGGTAGTACTCGGTGGTGATCCACGAGAAATGAAGAGTTTAGTGGAAGTCGGTGGTGATCCACGACCGGCAAGAAAGGTGAAAAGTTGGTGAGGTGGAAAGATTTGGAAGATAAAGCTGTTAGTTCATCCTCAAAGCAAGTGTTTTAGAGAATGATTTAAAAAACTTCCATTTCCACCCGGAAAAAATAACATCTCCTTGCATGAAGACAAAAGTATGAAAGTGCTTAATCTTCTTAAGAATACTCAGGTAAATCTTCCATTATCGATGTTTTAGTTGAGATGCCTAAGTATACAAAGTTCATCAAGGATGTTGTGTCCTCAAAAAGAAGCTCGAAGACATGGATCAGTTAATTGGTGAGAAGCGCTCTGTGATTGGTTATGATGAGTTGCCAATCAAGAGGGTGACACTGGAAATTTGTGCTCACATTGTTGATGGGAGGCTTAGTCTTTCCAAATTCTTTATGTGACCTAGGTGCATCCATTAGTCGATGCCTTTGTCTGCATTTGTAAACAACTTTGTTTAGATAATCTTTTAGAACCCACAACCATGAATCTTCAATTCGCTGATAGATCTTCCAAGAAAGCTGATGGGATGTTAAAGGATGTTTTAGTTCAAATCGATAGATTCACTTTCCCGATTGGTAGTACGCCCTTGACATCGAGAATAATGAGAATGTTCCTTTAATACTCGGCAGACCTTTTCTTTCTACAGCCAGGGCCCTCATTGATTGTGATGGTGGCAAAGTGACTATACGAGTTGGTGATCAGGAGGTGAGCTACAGCGTCTCTAGAGCTATTCAGAGACCCTATGATTATCCAACAGGCTTTTCCATTGAAGACATGTCTGATGACTTTAACGACTATATAGAAAAGCAAGTCATGGCTGTTGAGACTGAGTATGAGCGATTAGTGAAGAATCTGAATAATCATGGTTGGGTGAGTCTAGAACAACTAGGAGCTGAAGTTGATGAAGGTTCGTTGAATGGTGAAGCTTTGGCAGTGGGACCACTGAGTAAACTCAGTGATGTTGAATTGAAAAGTGGGGAGCTTAAATCTAGTTTAGAAGAACCACCTGCAGATTTGGTACTGAAACCTTTGCCTCAGCACCTGAAATACGTTTTCTTGAGAGATGGTGACAAGCTTTCTTTAATTATCTCTGCCAAGTTATCCCGGTTAGAAGAAATGAATTTGTTGAATGTTTTAAGGAAGAATAAAAAGGCTTTCGGGGTGGCAAGTGGGAGACATTAGAGGATATCTCGACATATGCATGCACAAGATCAAAGCGAAGAGGGTGCTAAGTGTGTTAGAGCGGCCAGGAGAGGCTCAACCTCACATGCGAGGGAGGTGGTTAAGAAAGAGATTATCAAGCTTTTGGACATGGGTATTATTTTTGCAATTCTTGTGGTGAATGGGTGTCCCTACTCAAGTAGTTCCTAAGAAATGAGGAATTACTATAGAAAAGAATGAAAAGGGTGAAGAAATAGCATTGAGACTAGTGCCGGTTATAGAGTCCGTATTGACTACTGAAAACTTAATGAAGTCACGATGAAAGATCATTTCCCTTCCTTTCATTGACCGGATGCTTGAGCGTCTGGCGGGACATGCATTCTCACTGTTTCCTTGATGGATATTCTGGATATTTACAGATACCCATAGACCCAGTCGACCAAGAAAAGACCACTTTCACATGCCCTTATGGTACATTCGCTTATAGGCGAATGCCATTCGGTCTCTGCAATGCCCCAGCTACATTCCAAAGATGTATCTTTGGCAATCTTTGATGGGCTTGTTGAAAAGTGTATGGAGATATTCATGGGCGATTTCTCGTCTTTGGTCAATCTTTTGATCTTTGTCTTGACAATCTTGATCAAGTTTTATCCCATTTGTGTGGAAAGAACTTAGTCTAAAGCGGGAAAAATGCCATTTTATGGTAGACGAAGGAATAGTTCTTGGGCACAAGATATCAGAAAGAGGAATGGAAGTAGATAGGGCAAAAATTGAGGCTATAGAGAAGATGAAATTCCCTAAAAATGTGCGTGAAGTAAGAGGTTTCCTTGGACACGTTGGTTTTTATAGGAGCTTCATTAAGGACTTTTCTAAGATAGCTAAGCCCCTTTCCACTTTACTCAGAGAAAATGTTGTTTTCAATTTTGATGATAGTTGCAAGCATGCGTTTGATGAGCTTAAAAGTCAATTGATTTCCGCCCCGATCCTTATCTCTCCTGACTAGAACCTACCATTTGAACTCATGTGCGATGCATCCAACTACGCCGTTGGTGCAGTCTTAGGTCAGCGAATTAAGGGGAAATTCCAGCCCATCTCTTACGCCGGTCACACACTGAACCCCACGCAAGTGAACTACACAACTACTGAAAATGAATTATTGGCTGTAATCTTTGCTATGGACAAATTTCGTAGTTACTTGTTGGGCGCCTCGGTCATTGTTTGGGTGACCACGCTTTGCTGCGCTATCTTATGACAAAGAAAGATGCTAAACGCGCTTACTACGTTGGATCACGATCCTGCAAGAATTCGATGTTCAAATTAAGGATAAAAAAAGGCGGTGAAAATGTAGTAGCGAGATCATGTTTCTAGAATGCGAGAATGATGAGAAGAAAGAACACGAAGAGATAGACCTTTACTTTCCTCTCGAGCATGTTATGCATATAGGCGAGTGCACTCCGGATGTTCCATGGTTTGCCTCTATCGTCAACTACACCGCATTCCCGATATTTAAATCCGAATTTTCATATCGGAGAAGAAGAAATTTTCTCTCGATTTGAAAACCTTCGTGTGGGATGAACCTTACCTCTTTAAAATCAGTAAAGATGGGTTGTTGAGAAGATGTGTCCCGAATCGAGCAGCGTGATATCATTGAACAATACCACGGTGGACCTCTTGGTGGCCACTTTGGTCCCTGGAAAACCGTTGCTAAAATCTTTCGATCCGGTTTCTATTGGCCCACGATCTTCAAGGATTGAAGCCTTACGCAAGGCTTGTGATAGGTGCCAACGAACCGGTGCTCTAACTAGGCGTTTTGACATGCCATTAAAGCCCATTTTAGAATGTGAGGTCTTTGATGTATGGGTTATTGATTTTATGGGCCCGTTTCCATCTTCCTGTGGAAACAAATACATCTTAGTCTGCGTTGACTACGTATCAAAATGGGTGGAGGCTCAAGCCACTTCTCATAATGACCACAAAGCGGTCATGAACTTTCTCATGAAAAATATATTCGTGAGATTTGGATGTCCCGTGCCTTAATCGGTGATGAGGCGCATACCACGCAGCAGGCCACTAGAAAAAGTCCTTGAGAAATATGGTGTCCGGCACAAAATTGGCACACCATATCACCCTATGACTAGTGGCCAGGTTGAGAGAAGTAAAAAGAGTTTGAAAAGGATCCTGGAAAAAGTTGTGCAGTGATCATAGAAAGGATTGGAGTCTCAAGCTGGATGATGTACTATGGGCATACCCGTCGCCTATAAAACCCCTATGGGTACATCACCCTATCGGATGGTGTATGGCAAACCACGCCACTTGCCGGTCGAATTAGAGCATAAAGCATATTGGGCCACTAAGTTCTTGAACTTTAATGCCCGATCATGTAGTGAACATCGACCGATGCGATTGCATGAATTGGATGAGTTTAGACTCCGGCCTACGAGAGTGCAGGATTAGCAAGGACAGAATGAAACTCCTTCATGATGCTAAAATCAAGAAGCGAGAATTTCAAGTTGGGGAGCAAGTCTTACTTTATAATTCCAGGTTGCATCTGTTTCTGGAAAGTTGAGGACGCGTTAGTCCGGCCCCTTTGAAAGTCGCAAATCATTCCTGGAGGTGTTTTAGAACTAAGAGGTCATGGTGACCGGCCGTTCAGAGTGAATGGTCAAAGGTGCAAGCATTATATAGGACAAACCAAAGAGAAACCTTTGATTGTTTATTTCCTCGACATCCTCGGGTGTGGTATGGTGAAGTCATGAGTTTGATGAATTTTCACCCGACTTGTTTTCTAAGGATGACGGCAAGTGGTTCATTAGAGGAAGTTATGGTGGTAGTTGGGATATGGAAGAACTCAAAAGGAGGCACAATTAAAAGAAAGTGAAAAAGAAGAAGTCTACAATAGGGAGGATTAAAAGTGTTTGGAAAGCAATTAGAAACTTGACCTCATGTGTTAGATGTTGTTTTTCGTGCACCACACCAATGATCGAGCTTACGATGTAAATTTGGAAGGAAGGTGAAGTGGCCTGATCCAGGCTGAGTTGCAGGATTGTCGAGCAAACGACGTTAAACAAAAGCGCTACCGGAAGGCAGCCCGATAATAATAATAATAATAATAATAATAATAATAATAATAATAATAATAATAATAATAATAATAATAATAATTTGGATACAACTAGTCTTAATGAAATGTAGAATATGTGGAATGAATAATCATAATGGAAGTTGAACACATAGCACGACCAAGTATCAGGATGAATGTTTGAATGTCTTTTAAAGGAGCGATTAGGTGGTTATCCGAAAATCCCGAGGAATATATGAGAGAAAACATTCAAATACATCATTTCTTGGACTTAGGTTGTTAGAATGATTTAACCCTTGAGGATCTGGGTATAAAAGACTCAATACTCTTTCACACATCTCATTTTATGATCTACTCTATTTCCAACATGAATTTTTGACTTGACTATGATATTTGCTCATGTGATACTCTCTATGATACATATATGCTTAGATATTCTGTGCTTGACCCGTGTGGGTTATTTTTCCATCTAAAGCTTTTATGAGATTGACTATATATATATATTGCCTATCGAATTTTACGCGTGTGATGGGCCATTTACTTATTATTCCCATATCCCTATTCGATGTCTTGCACGAGGACCATGTCCCGTGTTTGCTTTGTGTTGGTTGTTTTTGTTTTGGTATAGGGATTCGGTCGTGCTTTCTCATGGTCACATTCACGGGATTCGATAGCATCTTTCTGCACTGGTTTATAAGCTAAGTCTTCCTTTCTATCTCATTTACACTCTGAGAATAATGCAAAATCGTAAGGGGTAGAAGTCCGGTTGGTTTAGAAATGGCGATAAGTGTTTAAACCCTTAGTTTTTGGATCTTTTTCGAGCATAAATGAGTTGATTAGAATGAATTGTATAAGGTATATATTTCATGGATTTGAAGATATATTGATCAATTTGATATGTATAACTAATTTGAACCGTAAGTACATTTTAATCCCAAATTTATTTGTGTAACATGAATTCATTGTTCATGTAAGCCTTTGATATTGAAGCGAAAATTTTAAACTGTATCCATTCAGTATCCTAGTGGTTATTCTAGAGATAATTGCAGTTACTTAGTACCTAATTTTTGAACATGTACTGTGAATATCTGAAGGTTTGAATGTGATAGAAAGGATATAAGTTAAGTGGAATGAAAAGAAAAATACCCAATTAAGATTAACTATATATATGTCGGTTGTAGCTACCAATGATTTGAGTGCGATGAGAGGCGTTATCACGAAGCGTCCTATATCACTATGAGGTTTAAAAGCTCCCATTGCTGATGATAGTAGTCCGGCTAGGTGTTATCACGAAACATCCTATTCTTTGGGAATGAAGGCATATGCTACACGTGTGAAATTAAGTCCCGACTAGGGCGTTATCACGAAACATCCTATTGATGGGAATGAATTAAGCATGGTTGAAAACTTAGTTATCTTCTGACTATCCCCAGTATAAACTGAATGATATGCATTAGGGATTATCCTAATAAGTACACGGGAGGACGTTGTGTGGAACTTTTGCTGCCTATACCTAGGAAAGTCATTAGGACTGTCTGAATGGATACTTGTGTGTTTGCTTGAATTATTCAAGAGAGGAAAGTGGAAATTGGAAGGCTTGTCACACACACACTCTGTTATACATTTATATTAAGGTTAACGTGTGGTTATGATTCGATCGGTTGTATTATCTCGGTTGTCACTTATATCTTATCTTTTCATGAATTTTGTCCTCATTTATTTTGTTTTATCACTTGTTTTGCTCGAGGGCGACCAAAAGCTAAGTGGGGGTTTGTGATGACGGAAAAATTCTTTGTTATTATTATAACATTTCACCCCACTTCTGATACCATTTTGAGCATTTATGTATCTAATCAAGTCATTAATTCCTTAGATTTATCTAAATACGTAATTAGTAAGTATTATATAAAATATCGTATTTTTTATCATGTTTTTATAAATTTTTGTTCGATTTTAGTAAATCGGAATGTAAATCATCGATTCGTGGGTATTAGTGGTATTTTATTGCGGATGTATAAGCCAAGACCCGAGAATCGACATTTTGAAGTATAATCATATCTCTGAAAGGATTTAGAGAATGTCACGAGCTTAAGTGGTCAATCGAATTGCTTAAATGATTAAGTGGTCAATCGAAGTGGTCAAGTGGCTCAGTGGTTAGTGGTACCACTAACTAATTATATCTTCGACGAACAAATGGCTCATTAAAACGGCATTTTCTGAAGAAGTGTCCTTAATGAAAGTTGTAGATCTTTGAAAGAGCTTTCCAACGCATTTTTTAATCACGTCAATCGGATTTCTACAACTCAAGTATCATTAAGTCAAGTGGTCAAGTGGCTAATCGATTCGATTTAGTGGAAATCGAGAAATATCTTCAACAAACGAATGGCTCATCAAAACGATATTTTCTGAAGAAGAGTCCTTCATGAAAGTTGTAGATTTTTCCGAGAGCTTTCCGATGCCTCTTGAATCATGTTGTTTGGAGATCCAGAACTCGAGATATGAATTTTAGAAGTTTTATTCCAAAATATATAATTTATATCCGAAAATTGGAAATTAAGGGGAGATGAATGTGATGATTACACCGGATCGATCCGGCCTTAACTAGCTTTGCCTATAAATAGGAGAATTGTTAACGGAATGAAGGCCCCATTTTTTTTTTCGGACATTTCATTTTTTTCTTGTTTTTTTTTTTTTTTTTTTTTTTTTTTTTGGTAAAAACCGGATATTTGAATTAATTGAAAGGCTGTACAACTGTTCAAAGCGAATAAAGGAAAGCTATACATGAGCAAACAACTAAGCTAAAGTATAGAGTTATCTTTGCCAGGCTAGATGCAACTCTCGCGCCTTTCGAATAGCTTGAGATATGAACACTGCCTTCGGGGGCCGCTGTCGGTCTTCATTGTGGAACTCTTCATTTCGCCAATACCATAAACTCGAAATCAGCTCTCGGAAAAGAAATCGCCAAAACTCAATATTGTCTTTCTTGAACATGTCTTTCTGAAGACAAACGTCAAGCCAAGTGGGGGTGTCATGAACGTTGAAGAACTCGTGCCAATGTTGGTGGTGCACAACGTCCTTCCACAATCCACGTGTCCAACTACAATCCCGAAGGGCGTGTAAAATAGATTCACTAGAGCTTCCACAGGAGGTGCACGTGTCATCATCGATGATATGCCTTTTAGCGAGGGTGCCAGCTGTGGGGAGGGAATTCTTACGGATGAGCCAAAGAAGGATGTTACCTCGAAGTGGGCCTTTAATGCTCCAGATTCGTTTCCAATTCGCATTGTTATTAGTCACTGGTGCGGGTGATTTACAGACTGCATGGTAGGCCGAACTCACCGAGAATTTTCCGGAAGGGTGGCCGGTCCAGATGGGTATTCCATTTTCCGGGTGATTTACAGACTGCATTGTTTTTTTTTTCCTTTGTAGTAATATATATATATATATATATATATATATATATATATATATATATATATATATTAATTTTCCTTCTTTTTCTTTTTCTTTTTCTCGTCTTTCTTTTTGTTTTATTTATAGTATATATATATATATATATATATATATATATATATATATATATATATATATATATATATATATATATATATATATATATATAGATAGATAATAAATATATATATATATATAGATAGATATATATAGCTATATAGTTAGATAGTTAGTTATATATATATATATATATATATATATATATATATATATATATATATATATATATATATATATATATATATATATAGGCATTATGCCATAAATAAAAAATAGTAAGCCGTAGTATCGTTGTAATGCTTTGGACGGTTATCGAAAGATCGTTGTTGTTGAAGTCATAATTATTTCCGGAGAATACGGTCTCCGAATCAACAGTTGTAATCTGAAATGATTTCAAGCAATCATACGATGATGAGAGGCTAAAGCACGTTGGAACAAGCCTTGTGAAACCGATTCTTAGCAACATCTCGATTTCGACTTTTGGATTGTTTTGTGAGTTTTTATCAAAGTTTGTATCTTTATTATGTTCTTATTGATTATGCAATTTAAATCGAGAGATGGTTGTTGTTTGATGTTTAACGTTTGATGAGAATCGTTGTTAAACCTTAGATCACCGTAGTAAAGATTAGATTTTTAACCTAAAAATAACGAGAGTTGTTAGGTTAATATCTAGGTTGCTAGATTGAGAAATCTTACACCTTTGTTATGAAAGCGTTAATCTTTAAGATCGAGAGATGAGAGATTAATAGGCGAATTATCTAAGAGATTAGAAATTCACACTTTTGATAGGTGAACCACAATCTTTATTAAATCATCACTAAACAATCTAGATTAGAAATTGAGGGTTGCGGGAATCGGTGGATCATTGCTTTTTCGTTGATAAATTAATTGAGAAAAATCGTTTGTGCTGTTTTGCTTCGTTTTCATCGTAGTAACCGTAGTAAGTTTATCGTAGTTTTAGTTATAAAATAGGTACAACTTAGTTAACTCGGTTTGTAATTATCTTTCCTGGCTTTGGATTGACAACCCTCTGTCCAGTTATTTGTTTTCGTTTTTAGTTTTTTATTTCTCGTGACACTTTTAGAAAAATTAATAAGAACTAGATAAACCTCGATTCCCTGTGGATCGACTCCGGTTTTTAATCGCTATACTACGATCCCTGCACTTGGGGTAAACCGGATTTATTTTATTACTTGTTATATTTTGCTTTGCATAAAATCCGAGATAGCATGCCCTAAAGATAGTTACACTTCCCCTAGAATTGACAGGCTAGTAGAGTCTACAGTTGGATATGAAATTTTTGCTTTCTTAGATGCTTATAAGGGATATCATCAGATTATGATGGACCCTGTGGATGCTGTAAAAATTGTTTTTATTACTGAATTTGGTTCCTACTACTATGTGTCTATGCCTTTTGGATTAAAGAATGCAGGGGATAACTACCAAAGGGCAATCAATACCATTTTCAGCCAACAATTTGGCAAATCCATGGAGGTATATGTGGATGACTTATTGATCAAGAGCAGGACTCTTGACCAATATTTGAAAGATGTAGCAGAAGTTTGTCAAGTGTTAAGACAAACAAGAATGAAGTAGAACCCAAAAAAATGTACCTTTGGAGTGAGATCAGGCAAATTCCTTGGTTACATGATATCCAAAGAAGGTTTCAGGGCCAACCCTGATAAATTGGAAGCTTTGAAAACTATGCCCGAACTGAAGAATATTAAAGAAGTCCAGCCATTAACAGGAAGATTAGCAGCGCTAAATCGTTTCTTATCAAAATCCGTGCAGAAGTCACTACCTTTCTTTAAAATCCTCAGGAAGGCTAGTCCATTCGAGTGAATGCAGAATGTCAACAAGCTTTTCAGGATTTAAAGGATCATATCAGTCACCTACCAACTTTGACTCCTTCTCAGGAAGGTGAGGTATTATTCTTATATTTATCCTTTTGCAACGAAGCAGTAAGTGCTGTGTTGGTGAAACAACACGGTACAGAGGCCTGTGTACTTTGTGAGCAAAGCCCTACAAGGCCCTGAGATCAGGTATTCTGAGGTGGAAAAATTGGTTCTAGCCCTGGTACATGCCACAAGGAAACTAAGACCATACTTCCAAAGTCATCCAGTAATTGCATTGACGAATCAACCCTTAAAGCAAATTTTGGATAAACCAGACAAGTCTGGGAGATTGGCAAAGTGGGTAGTCGAATTAGCAGGGTTTGACATCGAATACAAACCGAGAACGGCAATTAAAGCTCAATCATTAGCCGATTTCTTAGCAGAAGAAAAGGCTTTGGCTGTAGAGCAAAAGGCAGAGCAGAAAAAGGCTGAACAGTGGCAACTATATATAGATGGAGCTTCAAACAAAGAGGGAGCAGGAGCAGGTCTCCTACTCATTAGCCCAAAAGGCGAAGAATCCCTATATACTCTTCACTTTGAATTTCAAGCCACTAACAATGAAGCAGAATATGAAGCTTTGATAACTGGATTGAACCTAGCACAGAAATTAGGTGTACAGAACCTGAAAGTGTACACTGATTCGCAGCTTGTAACCAATCATAACAAAGGAGAATACGAAGCTAAGGAAGGCCCCATGAAGAAATATCTTGCGGTTGCACAAAGGAAATTGCAAAACTTCTTAATGGTGGAAGTGGAACAGATAACTAGGGCCCAAAATACTAGAGCTGTTGGTCCCAGAGAAGGGTAAAACTATAGTCAGAGGGGGGGTGAATGACTATAGTGGAGTTTCAAAAACTTTTCTTGTGTTTAAAAGTTTTTGGGCAGCGGATAAGTCCCTTCTTACTATGTTATTTCAAAGCAGTTTAGACAATCACAGATATAGATTATAATCTAGGCAATTTAAATGAATGCAGTAAAGTAAATTACAGAAAGTAAATTGACACAAGGCTTATAGTGGTTCATGGTGGTGTAATCCCTTAATCCACTCTTCTCCTGTGATGATTGGAGGAATTCACTATTGTTTTCACAGATACAATAGTAAGATTGTCCTTGACTTCCCAAGCTTCACAATCTACAAGACTATCACTCATTGGCTGCAATAGCTTCAGTGATTCAGTCTCTTTCACTGCTCCTTGAGATCAAATCCTTCAGTAGCTATCACAAACACAACTCCTTCTCAGATGACTTCTGATTCAGTTGCTTTAGTTTATTGTGAATGAGATTCACAAGCTTGATTGATCAATCTTAGTGCTAAATATAAAATTGTTGTTCTGATGTCTGAATTGATCTCTAGATGAATCCTTGTAAGTTCAGAGAGAAGGCTTTTCAAATTGACAGAGTTTCTGCTAGGTTTTATTTTTCTTGATCGTTGTTTTTATCTGTCTGTCAATGCCTTCTATTAATAGCCTTGAGTATCCTTGATTTGAAATTCCGTCTGTTGGCTATATTAATGAGGGGAATAATCTTTGATTTTATTCTTGATTCCCCTTTAATTACATTCTCCTTGATTTCAGTGATCTTATTTTTCTTCAAATGTATAGCAGAAAATCCATCCTTGATTGATCCTCTATCGATTGTGCATTAAATGCATGATCCTCTCGAATCTTCATCATATTTCAATTACTGCTCGATAAGGATTACTTCGCCGTTCTCGAGCGGTCGAGTGATCCATCGACTTTTCCGTTTAGATCTTCTTTTTCTTTGCTTTTGCCTTCACTTAGCGAAAGTCGGTTTACTCTCCCGATTCACTTTGTTTCCTTCATTACTTGGTTTAAGGAGAATCTTTGTACTTCACTAGTCATTGGTTTGGGTGAGATCAGTGTACACCATATTTGAACATTAAGTTTCATCACTTGAACCATAACTTAGACTTATCCAAGGTCATCACAGACTTCCTTGGTTATAAGTCATACCATTAAGTCTTCATTGCTTTTCTGCATGTACTTGGCTGGCTTCACTCTGCCGAATGTACATTTTACTTTGCCGTCCTACCAACTAGTACAATACTTGTCTGGCTTAACTTATACAATATGTCAGACTCTAAGTAAAGACTTATACAGAGAATTCTAACTTATTTCAGGCTTGCTATAACAGCTAGTATGGCCATCATCAAAACATAATAAAATGTTCCTAACAATTTCCCCCTTTTTGATGATGCCAAAACCCTCATAAGCCTGAATATAAGTAAGCCAAATTTTTCATAATAATTAACAGAATAAGACTCAACAATTTTATTCATCCATTCAAGGGCAATAAGATATTGCATCTTTTTTATTCAAAGACAAAGGCAAATAGAAATAATTCAAATTAAGTATAAGGTCTACTTCTTCATTTCTTCAAACCTGATGTCTTTGCCTTTGCTGCCCTTGCCCTTTTCTGTTGGGCTTGCCTCCTTTTCACTGGAGCTTTCAGGCTTAATAGAAATAATTCAAATTAAGTATAAGGTCTACTTCTTCATTTCTTCAAACCTGATGCCATTGCCTTTGCTGCCATTGCCCCTTTTTTGTTGGGCTTGCCTCCTTTTCACTGGAGCTTTCAGGCTTTGAGCTTCCTTCCCCCTTTTTGGCAGCACCAAAACGTGCTTCAAGATTTGCAGTTGCTGCATCAGACTCAGGGAGAGGACCATACTTTTTCTCCAGAATCTTGTTGGTTGCCTCCCCAATTTTGAGAAGGGTGTCAAGTTGTTGCCCAGAGTGCTACATGATCTCATCCAAATGCTGAATTTGATGAGTGTGAGCATTTAACGTGTCCACCAAAGGTTTGAGATTGTTGTCAATCGTCTCAGCATGAAACTCAATGTTGGTTTGGACGTGATGAGGGATAAGTTGCTGGAGGTTGCAAAGCAAGTTTCCTTGTCTTTCCATGACCTCATCTTGCATCTTGATATGATTGATGAGAGCTTCAATCTTGTGGTTGAAGGAGGTTGCTCCACTCCTTAAGGCAGTCTTCAGGTTTTGCCTGCTGTGATATAGCCTTTCCATGTCCACAATGAGGGGTTGGATGTCCATGTTGAAGACTCTTTCTGGATTGATTTCCTCTGGTGCCACATTAACCTCCTCTTCATCTCTATCTTCCTCTTTCTCGTTTTTCTCCTCATCCTCTTCCTCTTCCTCCTCTTCCTGTTTACCTTCTGTTTCTTCTCCTTTATCTTCCACTCTTTCTTGTCCTTCCTCTTGTTCCTCTTCAACCTTAGTATCATTGAGAGGTTGTGGAGGAATGCTTACTTTTCCATCTTCTTCTGCTGGTGTTCCCCCTTGGTCAATAGTGGGGGAGTTGACAAGTTCGGTGAAGTGAGTTTGATCGGTGGCTCACTCGGTGTGTTCGTCAACTTTCTTTGAGGCTCTTGAAAAGTACCTCTTGAAGAGTTAGATCATCATCGAGATGTCTCCATGGTTTCGGATCGGCTTCAAGATGGTCACCTTCGAATGTTCACCCTCCGCCTCGCCTTCTTCCTCATCCATATCATCGTCTTTGGATGAAGTAATTTATATCCTCCTCTCACCTTCCTCCAGGTAGGTGATTTCCTCTTGTTGTTTTTCTTCTTACATTTCTTTGTATCATCACCGATTGTCACAGGTTCATTTAAGTTGCTGGTACCAATCACAGTGATGTTTTCTTGTGTCTTCTGGGATCTGGTTCTTCGTCCCACTCCTGGTCTGCTACTTTCAGGTTGTTTCCTCTTCCTTCCGACAGTTGGTTTGGGTTTCATGGATGCCTTAATGTATGTAAACATTACCTTTGATTTGTGTGGAGCCTGCAGATTTGTGGGTTGTACTTTCAATGCATCAAACAGGTGTTGGAGAGGGAACCTATAAGATTTCCTCTCCCAAAAATCACCCTTCTTCTCCAAACCCTTGCTTGGTGACGTAATGGACAAATCAATCTCCTTTCGAATCTGGTCTTTCAACCTATTGAATACAAATGTTGCCCAGTCAAATTTAGTACCTTCGTAGATGATTGCCATTAGCTTGATCCTTAACTCTGTTAAATTTTCCATCGACCCTTTTCTTCCTTCGATGTTTTTGGTTATGACCGGTGCAAATTCTGCAAATCACATAACCGATAAATATGCAATCTGTCGTTTTAGGCCCAATCTTTATTTGTTTAGGTTTAGGCACTTCCACCTTTGCTAAACACCCCCACACTTTCAAGTGTTTGTAGCTTGGCCTATGGCCTTTCCACAACTCATATGGGGTATTATCCATCTTCTTGGATGGAATTCTATTAAGAATGACATTTGCTGAGAGGATGGCTTCCCCCCACAAGTTCTGAGGTAAACCCGAACTTATCAACATAGCATTCATCATTTCTTTCAATGTGCGGTTTTTGCGTTCAGCAATACCGTTTGATTGAGGTGTATACGGAGCAATAGTTTGATGAATAATGCCAGATTATGAACATGGTTCATTAAATGGTGCATCATATTCGCTATCTCTATCACTACGAACCTTTTTGATTCGTTTGCTAAGTTTATTTTCGACTTCATTCTTATAGTTTTTTTTAAAGCCTCAATTGTCTCATCTTTTCTACTTAGCAAATAGACATAACATATCTTGTACAATCATCAATAAATGTTACAAAGTATTTTTTACCGCCTCTCGATTGCACAAATTTTAAATCACATAAATCTATATGAATTAATTCCAACGGTACTGTGTTTCTTTCCACTGATGGAAACGGTGCCTTAGTCATTTTCGCTTCGACACATATTTGGCATTTTTCAGTTTCATTGAACTTTAAATTGGGTAATAAATCTGAAATCATCATTCTACGAATTGATTTATTATTCACATGTCCTAATCAATTATGCCATTAAAAAGAAGACTCAAGTAAGTACGCAGAAGTAGATGCAATTTTATTAGCCTCGTCGGGCACAACATTCTTAGGCATAATAGACATTACATTCAACTTAAACATACCCTCGGTGAGATAGCCTCTACCAACAAACACTTCATTTTTGGTCAGAATGACCTTATCAAAACCAAACATCATCTTGAACCCAGCCTTGCTCAACATAGCACCAGAAACTAGATTCCTACGAATTTCAAGAACATGGAGAACATTGGTCAATGTCAGCTTCTTCCCAGAAGTCATCTTCAGAATCACATTGTCTGTTCCCAGAACGTTTGAATGAGAAGAGTTTCCCATCCACAGTTTCTCACCGCTTCCAGCCTTATAGGTTGAAAAATCACACGGTCAGCACATACATGTCTTGTGGCTCCAGTATCCACAAACCACTGTCTGAATTCCCCACAGTGTTGCATTCTGTCATCATCACCATCAGTTTCAGCCACATGTGCCCTTGGATGAAATGGTTTCTTTCCACGGCACTCAGCCGCACGATGCCCATATTTGCCACAGTTGCAGCACTCACCATTAAACTTAAATAGAGTTTGTGGTTTCTTGGACGATTCACCAGTTTTCTTGGAAGATTGTCCAGTTTTCTTCCTCTTCTGATTTTTGACATCAGCAACATGAGCTATGGCCTGTCCAACCTGCACATAATATTTCTTTTCGGATCCTCTATTGTCCTCCTTAATACGGAGTCGGACAATCAGATCATCCATAGACATCTACTTTCGCTTGTGTTTGAGATAACTTTTATACTCCTTCAATGAAGAAGGTAGTTTCTCAATTACACAGGCTACTTGAAAATTCTCATTAATAATCATACCCTCTTCTAAGAGTTCGGATATAATTATTTGTAGTTCCTTAACCTGTTTAATTACAGTTTTGGAATCCACCATCTCATACTTTAGAAATTTTCCTACAATAAATTTCTTAGGACCTGCATCCTCAGTTTTATATTTTTTATCTAAGGCAAGCCACAGTGTTTTAGCAAACTCAAACATACAATATACATCATACAGAGTGTTGTCTAAGCCGTTCAGAATGTAATTTTTACATAAAAAATCACTATGCTTCCAACTCTCTTGAGCAAGCAAAGCTCTGTGTTCAAGGTTGTCTGGAGGCACAACTGGTTGCTCTTCAGTGAGCATTCTGGCTAATCCAAGTTTAGTCAAGTAGAACAACATCTTTTGCTGCCAACGCTTGAAATTCAGCTCATTAAATTTTTCTGGTTTCTCTCCATGAGAAGAACCGTACAAATAACGATTGATTGTGTCACAGCGATGAGTAAACACGATTGCATTTGATAGTGGATTCAGACTTCCACTTGTTGCAGCATCAGGAGATGGTGTCAATGACGCATCATTAATGTGATAGTCATTTACATTCGTAAAGCAGAAGATAAACAATTCAGTTCTGGTTCAAAAAATCGAGACCAAAAAGATGAAAGCGGTTTTACGAATATCACCGAATGATATTGACTCTGAAAAAAATTGAACCAAGCGAAAATTTTATTTTATTAATTTTGCATCTGAGAAAAATTCGGAACAAAAGAGTTACGAAAAATATGTCTTAAGATTGTTATTCCCGTATGTGAATAAAATATATGGGTTTTTGTAGAAAATGACACATTTTAAACTTAATGGGTCTGGAAGGACAAGGTAACACAAAAATGTGTTTATAAGGACAAAAATAACAATCGTAAAGTAATAACCGTGAGGTAACAAGTGTCGAATGAAGTAGTTATGTACTAACAATTACGAAACACGAAGTAACATTAACAAATAAAGTATCAATCTTGAAGTAACAATTGTGATTTTTGTCGTTTATAATCACGAAAGTGTTACCTTGTCCTTCCAGACCCATTAAGTTTAAAATGTGTCCTTATGGACACTTCCCCCTAAAATAAATATTCAGAAAAAATAAAGAACAATTTTATTTCCAATTCAAAATATAAATATAATTACAATAGGTGTAAAAATTATAAAAGGATATGCAAAATTGAGACGAGTTGCACTCTGTCCTTAAGACAAATTTGCACCAGCTTGTACCCACGGTTGTTGCAATTGTCTCCTAGGATAACTCAGTTTACCTGTTCAGATGGAGAAGTGCTTCAACTCTGAACTTCGTCGAACTCTTACAATGCCTAGAAACTCTTCAACTATGAATGCACAAAATATTTTATGCAATGGAGTGAATGTATGTTGTTGTATTGCTTGAATACTAGTCTTTTACTTGTATGTTTTCCATCTTGTAGAGGCCTGTTTATATAGAGACTAAGCAAGCAGTGGAAGAGTCTCAACAATAAATTTCATTATTGCATAACTCCCACTACATCAACTTTAATATAAATATTGATGATAACGGTTTCGAAAATGAAAGGTCTCAGCAGAAGATGAAAAGCTCCAGCTGACTGAAGGCTGAATTGCCTTAGCTGAGTCATCCTGTTGAATCTTCAGCAGCCCTGCTGAATGCTGAACACAACAACCTTGCTTAATGATGTCCACTCGGCTGAATTGCTTCAGCACCACTCGGCTAAATTGCTTCATCAGCAGCCTTGCTGACACTCAGCTGAATTATTCAGTTTCCCACTCCGCTGAATTTGTCCAAAAATTATAATACTAGCCCAGCCCAAGGTCCTCAGGCCCACGAAGGAGCAATTCCCCAAGCCCAAGGTCAACGGGCACGGGCGGGCGGACGGCAGCGGCGCGCGCGCGCTTGTGGCAATTTTAGCAGAACATCATCTGTCTAAAACCATTATGAAGTCTCTCCCTTTCTCTAGGAGCTTATACCAATCATCAATTACCATCATATAAATACTTGACATTGGAACACTCATGTTCCAATGCGGGAAAAGTTTTACACTACTTTATTTCCCATATCTCACAACAACTTAAAGCGTTAATATCTCATTCACCCGTAATCCGAATTGAATGATTTAAAATCCTATTGTCAACTATATAGCACGTAGTTTCCAATGATTTTAATAAAGTCTCGATAACTTTAATAAAAGTCTTATCGAACTCGCTTTTAAAAGTAGTTGTAAAAAATGATTAAAAATCAATAAAATCGATTAAATCATTTTTCCTCTATTTTCTCCGACAAGTCCCACCACTTTGAATAACTGAGTTTAGCCTGAAAATATTCCTCAAGACATCCTCTCCCTTAAGTTTTTGGATCACCTGGTATTAATGTATCAAAAATTTATTAATTGATGCCTTTTGCATTCACATTCGTAGTTCTCCAATTATGCCTATAGAGTAAATCCTTTCTCAGCCACATTCTGCTGATGATTATAAACTTGAGGAGCTGGAACTCATAGTGTTATGGTGAGCAGGGGATGAAATTCGAAAAGAAGCTAGTTGAAACTCTTTTTTTTTGTCTCATAAGCACACCAGAAGCATTTAAAAATTTCCTTTGTAATCGGATCATGTACATGATTGTTTGGTGTAAGAATCGTTACATTTCCGAAACCTATCATAATATTTTGATTTTTCATTTCTTTACTTGATCTTCCGTGCGCATTCCTTTTTTCATTGACAATTAGAGATGGTGATTATGGATTGACGCAGCACTGTTAAAGGAAGAAAATGTGGCCCCTTCTGCAATCTGATCCATTTTTTTTAGAAAGGTGAACATACAGGTAACTTATCCTTTGTTTCATTTGGTAATGCTTTTCATTGTTGTTTTTCTTACATATTGGATTGTTATTTTGAAAATCGTCTTTCTCTTTTACGTTGTTTGTTTGTTGGGTTCTTTTACTTGGGTTGTTTTTTGTTGGTAATTTAAGTGTTACCATGTTCATTTATGTAATCGGGGTTTGGTACAAAGATGGGTGAACTCGGAATGCTATAATATGAGTTTGGAGGTACGGAGTGTATGCTCATATAAGTATTTACGAATTTACGGATTTAAATGATCAAGTATAGTTCGGAAAATCACTTAAAGGATGAAAATCCACTTAAAGGACCAAAATTCAAATTGGAGAAACAGTGACAAAGTGACGCTTTGTCACCATAAGCACTCCCTTTGTGGGAAAAAAATCAATGCTTGAAAATTGATCAGAGAGTTTTGGTCGATTTTTGGTTTCACAGGCTGGCCACAGGTGCCCGCCTGTGGCCCGAAATTCTGAAGAGGTGTGTCTTTTCATCCTTTTCAACTGATTTATGTATGTAACTTATTTCCAAAGGTTGTATACATGAGAGGTCGGTTTTCACCACTATATATGATCTTTTTAAGTGCTTTAAACAAAAAGTAATTTGGCACATTCATCCTTGAGAGTAAAAACACCTTGCAAACTATCTCCAAGAGTAATATTCATCTTTTGTGCCTAAATTTGAAAGGAAAACGTAGTCTTATCTCACAAAAGTATTTGTGACACCCTAGGCATTCTCTAAGGGGCAAATAACTTTTGTAGGAAAGTGTTTACATGATTCTACGTTCATATCAAGCAAATCAAATTTCTACGTTTTAGTTTTTCCTGCGTTTTCGACATTGTTGTTGTTATACAAACCCCAATTATTCAACAATCTACAAAAGTTATTTAGTTTAACAATGTCGAGTGTCAAAGAAATGACTGCAAATTTTGGGAAGTTGGAAAAGTTCGATGGAGTAAATTTCAGAAGATGGCAGAGAAAGATGCATTTCTTGTTGACAACTTTAAAGGTGGTGTATGTACTAAGCACACCGATGCCGGAAGTGTTGGAGGACGGACCTCTGGAAGAATTGAGGAAGAAGAACAAGTGGGAGAATGATGACTACATTTGTAGAGGCCACATTCTAAACGGTATGTCTGATGCTCTGTTCGATATTTTCCAAAATGTTGAATCTGCCAAAGAACTTTGGGATTCTTTAGAATCAAAATACATGGATGAAGATGTATCCAGTAAAAAGTTCTTGGTTGGAAACTTCATGAAATATAATATGGTGGATTCACGTTCGGTAATGGAACAGTACAATGAACTTCTTCGCATTTTGGGTCAATTTGCACAGCATAAAATGGAAATGGATGAGTCTATTTCTGTTTCGAGTATAGTTGATAAATTGCCACCATCTTGGAAATATTTTAAACATTTTCTGAAACATAAGAAAGAAGAATTATCTCTGGTAGAACTTGGTAGTCACTTGCGTATAGAGGAATCTCTAAGGGCGCAAGAGAACAGTAAAACCAAGGGTAAAGAGGTGATGGATTCGACTTCCATAAATATGGTGGAAACCGGGGAAAGTTCTCAAAAGAACCAGAAGAAAAGAAAAGGGCAATCATCTAAAAACAACGGCAAAGATGCCAACAAGAAACCGAAAGGTGCTTGTTGGGTTTGCGGGAAAGTTGGGCATTTTAAGGTTGATTGTCGATTTGGCAAAAATCAGAAAGGGCCAAACAACAGTTCGGGGCAAGGGTCTAAGGACCAAGGTGCTCCTAAACATCAAGGTCAGAATATTGTTTGTGGATTTAATTCTGATATGAATTATGTACCACTAATTTTTGAGGCATTTTATGTGCAGGATGATGATGTTGCTTGGTGGATTGACTCGGGGCTACAAGGCATATCCGCAAGGATCAACGTTGGTTTAAAGATTATGAACACACATTAACGATGGATCCATGATTTTTATGGGAAGCGAGTCAAAGGCCGCCATTCGTGGAAGAGGAACTGTTGTTTTACCTTTTAGTTCTGGCAAATTTGTAACTTTAAAACATGTACTATTTGTTCCGGGGATCCGAAAAAACTTAGTTTCAGGAAGTTTGTTATGTAAAGATGGTTTTAAACAAGTCTTTGAGTCTGACAAATACATTTTAAGTAAATTTGGTGTATTCATAGGATTTGGTTATCTTTGTAATGGTATGTTTATGCTTAACATTCAGCAATATGTTGTGAATAATGTTTGTATGAATCATGATGTTAATGTTTCTGTTTTATGGCATGCTCGGTTAGGACATGTTCACTACAAACGCATGTTATTAATGTCTAAACATGATTTGATTCCATCTTTTGATATGGATGTAAATAAATGTGATACATGTATGTTGAACAAAATTGTTAGACAACCTTTTCATAGTGTTGAAAGGTCGTCTTCAGTTTTGGATCTTGTCCATAGTGATCTATGTGACTTTTGTGCTACACCTTCTTTTGGCAACAAAAGATATGTAGTGACTTTTATAGATGATTGCACTCGGTTACTGTTATGTGTTTTACTTCATTCTAAAGATGAGGCAATCGATAAATTCAAAATCTATAAAAGTGAAGTTGAGTTGCAATTAACCTCTAAAATTAAAAAGTTGCGTGCATCGATCGAGGTGGTGAATACTTTGATCCAACCTTTTCGGGTCATGTGGGATTATACATGAGGTTACTGGCGCCTTACACACCACAAAGAAAGCGGTATAGCGAGAAAGGAAAAACCGTACTCTTAAAGAGATGGTTAATTCCATGCTATCTTACTCGAGCTTGAGTGAGGATTCGGGAGAAGCCATGTTAACGGCTTGATATTTCTTTGAATAGAGTTCCTAACAAAAGGAATCCTATTATCTTGTTAGGAAATCTACGCTGAGAACGCAATGAATTCAAAATTTGATTTCCTTTTACCCAAGATCGACTTCGTTTAAGCAATAAACAAATAAGCTAAAGGCGGTGGTTACCTTGGTTGATCTAAAAGATCGACGCTTTGACCGTCTAAGAGAGTAGTTTGCATAGAGCCGCCCAAGTGTTCGGCCTCTACCGCTAGTCCACAGGAACAGCCCGCCGGAATCCCATCATGGATTGCTATTGGAAAACTCCGGTTGCTAGACCGGCCTTTTTCCCCTCTCTCCAACTCTCCAAAAGATGCTCTCTATTTTTACACAAGAACTATTAGCTCTTGGAATTATGATGTACAAAAGAGCTTGACACCCACCTCTTATTTATAGTGTAGGGGGCGCCCCATCTAGGTGTGGAGGAGAAGAAAACTTTTTTCCAACAAAATAAGGAAAATATAATTGATTGATTTATCTCATTTATTATAATATCTCATATCAAATAAATCTAGGATATTGTCAATATCTTATATTGAATATTTCCAAGATATTGTCAATATCTAATATTGACTATCTTTATTTTATTACCATAAATCAATTTATACATGTGTATATATCACATATATATTATTACAAATATAAATCTACACATATATATTTATCACAAATGTGAACATGCATATCATATATGCAATTCACGTGTGGTGACCATATATATATTCATATGTTAATATCTTATATTAATAAATGGTAATATCATTAATTAAATTGCACAACCCAAGTGTATCTTATATACTTAAATGTGGCGCCCCATATTGCCAAATATTGGCTTCCGGAATATTCTTTAATTAATATAATATTATTAATATCTTGTATTTAATTTATTCATAATAAATAAATACCACCATATTAATTTACCACTATAACCTTTATAGTCTTGAGATAAACTTTCCTTATTTGGTTATCATTTATAACCACATTTTAATCCGGCTAGATGTTCATATGTGTGTGGCCCGATAGGCTTCGAATATGTTGGCCGTAGACACAAAGTGCAAATTACGAAAATGCCCTTCATGCCTAACGATCACGGGATAGCGTCAGCAACACACCGTGACCCCAATCATCGGAAGAGTCAAATGCAATGACTACTACCTTTCATGTGAAAGCGATTTATCGTGTAACTTACAATCCTATCGTAATAATACCCATACGATCGTTAGTCGAGTGTCAAAACATCAACGACCGTATCTTATAACCGGATATCATGCTCTCTCGAAGTAACTCGTTTACTCCCACTTTGCAAAGATTCATGAGTATGACATTCCTTATAAGAAGGCCATTTCGGATATTCGATCCCAATCATAGGATACGCGATTCCCAGGCGACCAATCATGTATACTCCGCGTGCTTGATGATCATACCCAATCACTACCGCATGATCGCCCCGTGGCTGGAAACCTCAATAGTGTCAAAGCATGACAATCCACACCGCGATGCCATGAAGACTCGGTCTAAAGGATAATTACACAACCGCCACATAGTGTGACACTTATCCGTATCCGTAAGTGGGTCGATCTAACGTCGCATTCTCTAATACACGCCCACGCCCGGTCCAAGTGTCTCTATACTTGATGAGCGAGATCTATCCCCGCCTTAAAGGCGAAGACATCTAATATCACGTGCTAGTCTGTTTATACTATCAATGCCTGTTTAATAGTACATCGCCTAGAGACATTTAAGTATCAAACTTGTTAAAGTGATTAGACATCTCATCAACCATAATCGACTATCATGGTTTCTCTATGTGATTTAATACTAAGGGCGTTATCACATAACAATTCATAATTGGTTCTTTAAAAGAACATATATATGATTTCTTGAAAAGCCATTTAATATATGTATAAACATAAAGAAATAGTAGAAATGATCCGACCCGGTCGGATCCGGTCCAACCCGATTGGGTTTAGGACACTATTTCAACAATCTCCCACTTGGCCTAAAACCAATCACTCGTACACACAAGACCAAGTTGAAACACAAGAATCTTATGCAATACTACGCAACTTGACTCTAGCCTTAAGCGGATCGCTATCCATGGGGACTCAGACTATCTTCATATCATGTTCCAAATGACCAAGTCAAAGGAACCGCCTCAACACACACATGAATCTCTGACGATACCCTGGTCCTTGCTTCAAGCAATGAATCCACTTACTATATCAGCTATATAGAAAAAGTGGAAGAACCGTACAAGGTTCGAGGAATGAACCTTACAGATCCATATATTGCTTCGCTCGGCTAGCCTCAAAAGCCTTCTTGTGTTTTGGCCTAGTTGTAGAATTTACAGTGACCCATATGCTAGAACATTTCCAGCTCACTGTATCACTTAATTAAAGTGATTGCAAACCCAGACAGTAGCTCCCACTCGCCTTCATAAGACTTAGGATATACGTCTGTATATTTACGTTTATTTATTTCCAAGTTTCAATGAACTAGGAACCTTTCCTTATTTAAGGACATTCTCGAAATTCACCAGATCTACTTTCATACTTGCTCATGACTATTCATGGAGTATGAACATCTGGCATCACCTATAAGATGGTTCCTACCGCAGTAGCGAAGGAAACCTTCCATAAGCATCATCTTTCACCTTATCTTTAGGACCAATGTCCTAACATAGACAGATCTCGCGATCTATGCTAAACTTCTTTTAGCATCACATCTATATAGGTAAACTATAATCTAACAGAAGTTAAATCTATCGCTATAGATTCTTATTTCTAAAATAAGATCTGCTAATCCAAGTGCTTTCACAACGACCTTGAACTACCAAACATTAATTGACTGTGACATGGGGTGATAATTCTCGAGATAGATATCTAATACCTTGCTCAAAAATCATAACACACTCCCACTGTCCATCTTGCACATTGGGCATATCCTTCTTTTGACTAAATCAAACTTCTTTGATTATCAAACAAAGAAATCGTCTAGAGAAACTTGTTTGAGTCCATAAATGGATCTCGTGGGCTTACATATCATGTTATCGTCTATGAACATTGAACTTTCTGCCCAACGTCTTCAACACTATCATATAGCCATGATACGAAGTTATAACAAGCATCATCTGAATAGAACTGGGCTCAGCTGGAGCATAAAGGTAATTACAAGGTTTACACCTCATACCCTTCAGCCGTCACTATAGCCTTATGGTAATCATATTACTATCCATGTCAGCCTTTCAGGGACACTCCCCTTGGGTAAGACAGACTAGGTTCACAACCTGGTTGTCACTGATGGAATCTAATTCAGATATTATGGCTCCTAGCCATATCTCTCAATCTTGCCTTTCAAACATTCTTTCATAAGTCATGAGATATTCATTCTTCAAGATGAACATACCAACAACCTTTTCAGGCTTGAGGTTATCCACAGACTTACAAAACTTTTGTGTGCCTTGAGCGGTGATCTACACCTCATCGCTATGTGGTGTGCGCGCCACGTTCCTATGGTTGAATAACTCCATGTGGTTCTCAAACTACCTTTGAGATCTAAATCTACTCCCACTGTTTCTTTTGGAAGAAACACTTCCTCTAGAAAACACAGCATGTTTGGAGACAAACATTTTGCTCATGGACAAGTAAATAATATCTAGCCTACTTGCTAAGATATTCCACAAAGTTGCATATGTCGTACTAGGCTCCAAGCCTTTCTGACTTTGCCTTTGATAACTTCAAATCATCGGTTAAGATAGATTCGGCATTATCCTCTTCCATATCTAATATGGAATTTATTCAACCTTTATTCTTTGGAACTCGGTTAAGTATAAAGGCACTATCCCGAAATGGGTAAGGGATTCATCGCATGGCTTGCGTCACACCTTTATCATATAAAGTGTTATTTCCATTTTGGGAACACAATCTAATTGTGTATCCCAAAGATGGTATCCTTCAAGGGAGAATCTTATTCCTTTTCAGACGACTTCTGAAACACCCTTCAGGTATTAATTACTTCAATCTAATTGAAGGTTAATTCCTAAGTAGCCCATCAATCTCATATTCGTACTAGCTCGAACTTTTCGGGCTTTCTGAATTATGCACTTCATTGAGTACATTCAACTATTTCTAAAAATAGTGATAGAGATTAACAAACAATTATTTGTGGCATTAATTGTCACAAACCAACAAACATCGGTATGTTTAGGCTTTAGACAATTTTTCTAGATTTTACAACCTTTTCATAAAAGGGTATTTTAGTCATCTTTAGATAAGATACGTATTATCCACAAGATTCATAATCATATGGTTCAACATCATCAGAATGACGTTTAATTACATGCTTCCCTTCCAGAGAGACTATGTCTAGAACAACCACAAATATTAAGGATAACAGCCACACAAATATTTAGTTGAGATCTCATCACATATATCAACTATATAGTGACAACAGTCTAGTATGTTAGGTTCAGTGACCTTCCAACTTTATCGGAATTGCATTTATTCTTTACAATTGAATGTGTCAAATAAGAACCGGAATATAATAACATTTATTTAGTTCCCTTATCAGTTTACTAGATCCAGAATGTGGTAAGTGTTACAACGTTTGCTTCACCTTCCCATATCTGTATTTAATCTTTCTAATTTAATCACACTCGCAAGATATCATATATCTAAGAGTTGACTTGAACTTAGATAGATTTATCTCAACTCACTTGCCTATAATAGAAACTTCAATAAGTTCTCTATTTAAGCACATGCCCTAAATTTCCTTTTTAATCCTTCAAGCACTTGTAAATATTTCTTGGTGTAGTCTTCATAAGACTTAAGAAATATCACAAGAGCTATGTCTTTGATTTCCTTTCATAAAGAAAATCTAAAGTTTATTAAATAGTTTATTTAACCTTTTAAATCGTATTTAAAACATTAACTATTTAATTAACCTTTAAGCAATGATAGAATTAAGTCGATACTTAAATCTTACAATTTTGAAAACATCATTTCCAAAATTCGGTCTAGTCATTCTTATCCAACATTTGAATAACTCGTCATCGTATGACCGAATGATTATATTGGATCGTATCCACTATCACGAGCTTCCGTTTTTCTTTAATAATTAAAGTCTTGGATTACTACATCAGATATGTAGTCTCCTTGTCTCTAACTACTATAACGGGATTGCTCATGTCATTGCTTATTTTAAAAGGATTAATATTACTTAACCATATTTGAGAACGTTTCTCAAAAGGTACTTGATCATAATTTGGTTTTACTAATCGAGAATAAAACATAAATATAAAGTTTGCTAAAACTACAACATAAAAATGAAAATAAAAGAGTGTTGTTGTTTATACACGCAAAATCAAAAATGGTCTTTTGGTTTATGATTTTGCTCCCACTAGTCAACTACTTTAATTGACTTTCAAGAATTTTTCAAAATTCTTTAGTGGTGAGATCCCATCTAGTTACCCGATTCCCGGCGGTGGTCGATCAACCAAGATAATTTCGATAGGTAGGTAACTCTTTACCATTCACATCTCTATGTGATTCTCAGTGGTTGACTAGTCAACTCTTTGGCGATACACATCACTATGTGTTAGTCAACCCCTTGTCTCTAAAGTCAGGACGGCCACGACGGTGGCCAATCACCGAAAGACTCTAGTCAAGTCATAACCCAATATTCACGAGATCTCATACGATCATATCTCAATAACGACGATATACCCGAGGTAGGTCAACTCCCAGCGGTGGTCGATCAGTTGGATCCGAACACAGGCTCTTCACCGTCATTATAATATTAGGAGACAATATTTCGACTTGATTTTTGTCGTGGAAGTATTTTTCGTAAATTAATTCACTTAATTAATTTTAATTTCGGTCTCATCAATTATATTTATCTCTATAGATATATATCCTACATATTTATCTAGATCGTGCCTAGTCATGCATCTATTGTATCATATAAAATAAATACACGCACAAAATAAATAAATGCGTAAAGTAACCGGTATGATCATGGACTTTTCCTAGTTGCGGTTTCGAATACAAACTGACGAAACCGCGGGTCACAATCTAAGGTAGCTGCAACCGCCAATAGGATCTTTAATGCGCCATTCTCCAATAGGATCTTTATTCTTCGTCTTTCTTTGGTCTTCATCTTCTGCTCCATTCTTGTTACATTTAATTCTATCTAATAAAATAAATACACCCGCCGCACACGGGGGGAGTTAACGGGAATGAGATAAATGCAGAAAATGAACTAGGTCACGTTCTTCATAACGGCCTAGGACAATTTTTTAACCAACAAAAAAATTAAACCATTCACATCTATCCTATCGGTCGAGTCCATGATCAATCGGGGTCCATATAATCATATTATATCTACTATATCTAATCCATACAATAAAATCTTATGAAAAAGATAAAATTAAAATTTAACTACTTGCGTCTTAATTAATCAATTAACATTTAATCTATTAAATAATTTTATCCAATCAATTAACTAATTAACATTTAATTAATTAAATAATTTTAATCGAAATAAAATTAACGATTAATTTTAAACCGATTTTAATTTTAATTTTAATAAATTAGAACTATTCCAAAATAAATAAAAATTAAAATTATTTCTCTTTTGTTTCTTTCCTTTTGATTCGTAATCAAAGGGATGCTAGTTTCAAAACCAAATTTGGCTTAAGCTTCGCCACTTTCCAAAATTAAAATTTTGGAAGTGGCACAAGCTAAGCTTTACAAATCAAATATTTGAAAAGGACTGCAGCTTATTCCAAATCAAATATTTGGAAATGCCAAATAATTTTGGTTTAGGCGCAGCCACTTTCCAAAATCAAAATTTTGAAAGTGGCTGAGACTCAGCGCTTTTCCCAAATCAAATATTTGGAAAGAGCTCAGGCCTATCCAAATTAAGTTTGGAAATGCCATTATTATTTTAATCTGTATGGCATCCCAATGACCCAAACTATTTAAAACCATTTGGTTTAGCCACATGACACAACTAAACAAAGGAAATTAACAATCACAACTATGAACCATATTGAATCACAAAATACACAAAACAAAAATTTGGAGATCGCGGCATTGACCGGTCAATCGACGACCGGCGAAGGTGCCCTCTTTGCCGCCGCCGCCGACCACCGCCGCCCGGTGGTGGTGCCGCCGCTTGATCGGCCGAGCACCACCCGATCTCGCTTTTTTTCGTCTTTTCATGTATCACTTTTGCAAATAAAAAATCTTTCATCTTTTAATTATGTGATTTAAACGATAAAATTAACTACGCAAATTAACATGCTTATTGCTTAAGCTCGAAGCTCTCTCTGATACCACTGTTAGGAAATCTACGCGGGAACGCAGCGGAATTCAAAAATTTGATTTCCTTTTACCCAAGATCGACTTCGTTTAAGCAATAAACAAATAAGCTAAAGACGGTGGTTACCTTGGTTGATCTAAAAGATCGACGCTTTGACCGTCTAAGGAGAGTAGTTCTGCATAGAGCCGCCCAAGTGTTCGGCCTCTACCGCTAGTCCACACGAACAGCCCGCCGGAATCCCATAATAGATTGCTATTGGAAAACTCCGGTTGCTAGACCGGCCTTTTTCCCCTCTCTCCAACTCTCCAAAAGATGCTCTCTATTTTTACACAAAAACTATTAGCTCTTGGAATTATGATGTACAAAAGAGTTTGACACCCACCTCTTATTTATAGTGTAGGGGGCGCCCCATCTAGGTGTGGAGGAGAAGAAAACCTTTTTCCAACAAAATAAGGAAAATATAATTGATTGATTTATCTCATTTATTATAATATCTCATATCAAATAAATCTAGGATATTGTCAATATCTTATATTGAATATTTCCAAGATATTGTCAATATCTAATATTGACTATCTTTATTTTATTACCATAAATCAATTTACACATGTGTATATATCACATATATATTATTACAAATATAAATCTACACATATGTATTTATCACAAATGTGAACATGCATATGATATATGCAGTTCACGTGTGGTGACCATATATATATTCATATGTTAATATCTTATATTAATATATGGTAATATCATTAATTAAATTGCACAATCCAAGTGTATCTTATATACTTCAATATGGCGCACCATATTGCCAAATATTGGCTTCCGGAATATTCTTTAATTAATATAATATTATTAATATCTTGTATTTAATTTATTCATAATAAATAAATACCACCATATTAATTTACTACTATAACCTTTATAGTCTTGAGATAAACTTTCCTTATTTGGTTATCATTTATAACCACATTTTAATCCGGCTAGATGTTCATATGTGTGTAACCCGATAGGCTTCCGAATATGTTGGCCGTAGACACAAAGTGCAAATTACGAAAATGTCCTTCATACTAACGATCACGGGATAGCGTCAGCAACACACCGTGACCCCGATAATCGGAAGAGTCAAATGCAATGACTACTACCTTTCATGTGAAGCTTGATTACCGTGTAACTTACAATCCTATCATTTGTAATAATAATACATACACGATCGTTAGTCGAGTGTCAAAACATCAACGACCGTATCTTATAATCTGGATATCATGCTCTCTCGAAGTAACTCGTTTACTCCCACTTTGCAAAGATTCATGAGAGTAAGACATTCTTTATAAGAAGGCCATTTCGGATATTCGATCCCAATCATAGGATCGCGATTCCCAGACGACCAATCATGTATACTCCGCGTGCTTGATGATCATACCCAATCACTACCGCATGATCGCCCGTGGCTGGAAACCTCAATAGTGTCAAAGCATGACAATCCACACCGTGATGCCATGAAGACTCCGGTCTAAAGGATAATTACACAACCGCCACATAGTGTGACACTTATCCGTGTAAGTGGGTCGATTGTAACGTCACGCATTCTCTAATACACGTCCACGTCATGGTCCAAGTGTCTCTACACTTCGATAGACGAGATCTATCCACGCCTTAAAGACGAGAAGACATCTAATACGTGCTAGTCTGTTTATACTATCAATGCCCTGTTTAATAGTACATCAGCCTAGAGACATTTAAGTATCAAACTTGTTAAAGTGATTAGAGATCTCATCAACCATAATCGCCTATCATGGTTTCTCTCTGACAGTTTAATACTAAGGACGTTATCACATAACAATTCATAATTGGTTCTTTAAAAGAACATATATATGACAACAGAAAAGCCATTTAATATATGTATAAACATAAAGAAATAGTAGAAATGATCCGACCCGGTCGGATCCGGTCCAACCCGATTGGGTTTAGGACACTATTTCAACAATTACCCCATATGAACTTTGGTTCAAAAAGAAGCCAAACTTGAGTTATCTACGAGTTTGGGGATGTAGGGCTGTTGTAAGGCTCACCATGCCTAAGATTAAAACCTTGGGTGAGAGAGGCATTGATTGTATATTTATTGGATATGCTATGCATTCCAAGGCTTATAGGTTCTAAGTTATAGAGCCTAATGATTCAGTTGCTATTCATTCTGTGATTGAATCAAGAGATGCTATCTTTGATGAAAATCGGTTTTCGTCTATACAAAGACCGAAGGATATAATTCCTATTAATGTTGGAGTGGAGAACAATAATGATATTAATTCTCAAGATGAGCCTTTGGAGCTTCGTAGAAGAAAAAAGGGCTAGGAAAGCAAAGTCTTTTGGATCCGACTATCAAACTTATTTGGTAGAAGGAACAAGAGATGAAGTAGGATTCCAATATTCATATTGTTATAATATTGATGAGGATCCTAAGACTTTTAAGGAGGCCATGGAGTCTCGAGACATGTCATTTTGGAAAGAAGACATCAATGATGAGATGGATTCCATAATGGGAAATAACACGTGGATCCTTGAGGATCTTCCGCGTGGTTGCAAACCTTTGGGTTGCAAGTGGATCTTTAAAAGAAAGATGAAAGTTGACGGCACTGTCGACAGGTATAAAGCCAGATTGGTAATTCAAGGCTTTAGACAAAAGGAATGTATTGATTATTTTGATACCTATGCACCGGTTGCTAGAATCTCCACCATAAGATTGTTGATTGCATTGGCAGCAATTAACAATCTGGTAATCCATCAAATGGATGTTAAGACGGCGTTCTTAATTGGAGATTTGGAAGAAGAAATTTATATGAAACAACCGGAAGGTTTTATTTTGCCTGGAAATGAGCATAAGGTTTGTAAACTTGTTAAATCATTGTATGGTCTTAAACAAGCACCTAAACAATGGCATCATAAATTTGATGAAGTTATCTTGTCTCATGGTTTTATGATTAATCAATCAGACAAGTGTATACATAGAAAATTTGGCAATACCGGTAATGGTGTGATAATTTGCTTATATGTTGATGACATGTTGATCTTTGGAACTAACCAAGATCAAGTTGACCTATGCAAAGCATTTTTGTCATCAAGCTTTTCTATGAAAGACATGGGGGAGGCGGATGTGATTCTAGGAATCAAGATAAAACGGAGTGACAAAGGGTTCTCTTTGACACAATCTCATTACATTGAGAAAGTGTTGAAGAAGTTCAATTGTGAAAAATCCACTCCGGCCAACACTCCCATGGATCCTAATGAGAAACTCGTGCCTAATACGGGAAATCCGATATTACAACTTGAGTATTCTCGGGTGATAGGATGTTTGATGTATGCTATGACTAGCACACGTCCAGATATTGCTTATGCGGTTGGAAAGCTAAGCAGGTTCACGAGTAATCCGAGTAGTCACCATTGGTGTGCAGTGACTCATGTACTAAGGTATCTTAAGTTAACCAAGGATTTTGGCTTGACTTATGTTGGTTATCCTTCAGTACTATAAGGATACTCAGATGCTAGTTGGATTTCCAATGTAGAGGATCATTCTTCTACTAGTGGTTGGGTATTTTTACTTGGAGGATGTGCCATTTCTTGGGCTTCCAAAAAGCAAACATGTATTACTAGCTCGACTATGGAGTCAGAATTTGTTGCCTTAGCAGCAGCCGGAAAAGAGGCGGAATGGCTTAGGAATTTGATATATGAAATTCCGTTATGGCCAAAACCAATTTCACCCATTTCTATCCATTGTGATAGTGCTTCTACCTTGTCTAAAGCATATAGTCAAGTGTATAATGGTAAGTCACGACACTTGGGCGTTAGACATAGCGTGGTTCGTGAGTTGATCACTCACGGGGTGATTTCGGTTGTGTTTGTGAGATCTCAACATAACTTAGCTGATCACTTAACCAAAGGATTGGCTAGAGACTTGGTACAAAAGTCTGTAATCGGGATGGGTTTACAACTCATTTGAATCTTGGTGATAGGATACCCAATTCCCTTCTAATATAATGTTAGAGGCATAATTCAATGTTGAAGGCCTATTATCTAGATTTGAGCACATGATATTATCCCGAGGTATGTGATGTTACCTGTAAGTTAAGGATTAAGGGATTCTTTTTAATGAGTCTTTGATAAAGTGCTATTGCAGGTGCACGATAATATAAAGGCTCACCTATATGAGTATGAAGTTTGGCCGCTTCAAGGAAGTTCGAGAGTTGGCTTTCTATATGCTCATGAATGGATATGGACACAAGGCCTGAATAATTAGTGTCAAGAATAAGCTTTTGGAGTTATATTAACTCATGTGTATGTTATCTTCATGTATTCAAAACGTGTAAAGAGGTTCAATGCTTAGACACACCCCAATATTCGAATATTTGAAATGTGTAATATTACTAGGTGATAATTCAATCTTCGTGACATTATCATTGATGCATGAGTTGTTATGTTTTGACTGTTCTTCAGCTAAACCAAGGATTACACTTAAATGGGGGAGGATTGTTGGTAATTTAAGTGTTACCATGTTCATTTATGTAATCGGGGTTTGGTACAAAGATGAGTGAACTCGGAATGCTATAATATGAGTTTGGAGGTACGGAGTGTATGCTCATATAAGTATTCTGAGTTTACTGATTTAAATGATCAAGTATAGTTCGGGAAAATCACTTAAAGGACTGAAAATCCACTTAAAGGACCAAAATTCAGAATTTGGAGAAACAGGTGACAGGCGGCCGCCTGTCACCATAGGCGCCCGCCTGTGGGAAAAATCTGTGCAGAAAATTAATCAGAGAGTTTTGGTCGATTTTTGGTTTCACAGGCTGGCCACAGGCGCCCGCCTGTGGCCCGAAATTCTGAAGAGGTGTGTGTTTTCATCCTTTTCAACTGATTTATGTATGTAACTTATTTCCAAAGGTTGCATACATGAGAGGTCGGTTTTCACCATTATATATGATCTTTTTAAGTGCTTTAAACAAAAAGTAATTTGGCACATTCATCCTTGAGAGTAAAAACACCTTGCAAACTATCTCCAAGAGTAATCTTCATCTTTTATGCCTAAATTTGAAGGGAAAAAGTAGTCTTATCTCACAAAAGTATTTGTGACACCCTAGGCATTCTGTAAGGGGCAAATAACTTTTGTAGGAAAGTGTTTACATGATTCTACGTTCATATCAAGCAAATCAAATTTCTACGTTTTAGTTTTTCCTGCGTTTTCGACATTGTTGTTGTTATCCAAACCCCAATTATTCAACATTTTTGGTGTTGTGCAGCTGATATTTGAGTTTATGGAATTAGGTGGAAATGGAGGTCGGCATATAGTGTACACGATGTGATTTTGAGGTATTGACTCTTTTGATGGTTTGGTTTGTTCGTGTTTCATTTTTTATGTTTAACCGGCATGTTTCTATTACATTTTCTAACACATGTTTATATTCTTTCAAGTGTGTATTGGTTTCTGAATTTGTGATGGTTGCTATGACTAAATAGTTCATGATGTGGCATGGATGGATACATCTTGGTGCAATGACAATAATATAAAATAATATAAGAGTATTTGGAGAGCTATGTATTACTTTTGGAAACAAGTCTATGCTTATCTTGCCTTCGTCTCCATACCGTACAAGAAGGTACCTCTATCTCCTCAAGTTTATGTGTTTTTGTCTGTGTGAGATTGGAAATTTTATCCACATCCCTTTCATGAGTTTTTTTACTTCCTATATAAATATCGCTTTATTCGTGTGTCCTACAGAAATTTGGAAAAAAAAAAATCTGGTAATTATGTGTTGGCGGTGAAGTGTAGCATGCAGGGGCGGCTTTACACTGGGGGTTCCGGGGTGCGCCCGACCCCCTGAAATAAAAATATTGTGTATAAATAGTAGAGATTTTTTTTAATAAACACATACATATGTGAAATGGACCCCCTTATTTTTAAGTATTGACCCCCTGTTTTTATCTATTTCTTCATTATTACATGTATGTAATTGAATATGTAAATATATGTGTGATACGGAAAAAAATTGACAAATTTCTAACCCCCATGTCGAAAATCCTGCAGCCGCCCCTGGTAGCATGAAGATGTTTTTTTTAATTGTTTGGTTCTAGAAATTGTAGGAATAAACCTATTAGCGAGGCATGGGAAAATTTAGGCTGCAAATTGGGTTATGAGATTCATTTGCATAATAAGGATCTTCTCATACCGAAAATTGGTAACTTTAATATGATTGAGCTTCATTTGTAATACTAAAACTATATGTTTGTTTTTATTTTTTAGTACCTTTTTCTTTAGGGAGGGTTATTGAGTTTATTCTTATTATATATCAGTTTGCCTGGTAGTCCATTCTTGATGTAGACTCCAGGGAAAATGGGATTGCCTGGTTGTGTGTTCCTTTTTGGAGCTTGGTGTTAACTTTTCAAGTGTAAAATCAATTTTTGTTTTGAGTAAGGTGAAAAATGAAATATTGAATTGCGTCATATTGTTTACGACTTCACCGCCACAAGCAGGCGAACCACGCCACTCATTATCACGAGTTCCACCGGGAAATAGATTAAGAAAAACCATGAGAGCATCAACAACATGTTTACTGTTTCGGCTATCTTTGGTGATAAAGAGTGGAAAATACACTTGGTTGACAATTAGAGCTCAATTTCCTCAGAGAATACAACGGGAAATGATAATGATCTCGAACAGTTGCATTTGTCAAAAATTGAGTATTATGATATGCTTGCTAAGGTTGGAGTCATTTCCCCACCCAATCGCCGCCTTCATCTGTGCTTGCAGTCATCTTCTCACTAAAAACGAAAAGAGCGATGGTTGAGACTCAACAAAGCTAGCAACGAACGAAATGTTTTGACGGCATGGGAATGCATCTACGATTTTCTTTGGCGTTAGGGTATTTAAAGAGAATCTAGAAAGAAAGACGATGTTGATATCTTGGGTGGTTTTTCATTATTGTTAGTTTATTGTTGTTATGAAAGCGATCTTTGTTGTAATAAAGACAATTGCGTTTTGTGACGAACTTCTCTTTATCTTCTTATGATAGTTATATTTTGTTGACATCATGTTAAGCACATATCATTGGATTTGATGTGTATGGTGCTTAAACAATATCCAACAACGGCAATGGTGGTGTCATCTTTCATGGTGATGAAAGTAATTGGTAGCGTAAGATGTATTTTTTCTTTTCTTTGGCAGTGAAGTGGTACATAATGTATTATTAGAAGGAGAAAAATAATAAAGTACATTTTTGTGTTTCGTTCAAAGTGGATGCCATGACATGCTTAATGGGGAGACTGCATAGTTACATTTTTTTTACTTTTATTTTCCAAAACTTAAGACGAGTGTTAGTCATCGATGGATGGCTTTGAGTTGATAAGTTGTGACACATGGGATCGTAGTAAATTCGTTGTGGTCTTTACTTATTTTTAAGTTTGGGCAATTTCATATGTTATTCACTCATCACACCAATTCTATTTCAAAATTATTCCATGAATTTTTTTTAATCGGCCCGTGCATTATGCACGGGATATATATATTGCATTTCTCTTAGGTTCACCAAAAAAAAAAATCAAAAATCAAAAATCAAAAATCAAATCATGTTACCTAATTTCACCTATCCATCCATAAAATTCCTACGACTTTCTTCATCGCCAAAAATTAGTGTTTTTTTTTTTTCCTTCTCGTCCGACTCCCTCTTAGAGTCCAAGTCTTTTTGGTTTTTTTTTTTTCAAATAAATCAATAAATTATTTTATAGCATCACAATTTCTCAGTTGACATCTATTCTATCTCTATCCTTTCTAGTGCAATAATGAAACAAATCCCCTCATCTGACGGTGCAATAATGAAAGCAGATCCCTCCGTCTAACGGTGCAATGGTCAGACAAAGCAATGATAATTGGTAAGGCAAGTTTGCAGTCATCGAGAAAATTGAGAAGATTTCTCGATAAAAAAAGAAAGAGCCACGGGCTAAAAGCCAAGAGCAAGAGCCAAAAGATCCAAGAACCAAGAGCTACAAACCGTGGGTGTCGAAAAACCATATCATCTTCTTCGTTGATAGGCAAACGGTGTCTCCAATCCCGGCAACGTTTGAGGGAGGGTAATGAAGATAAAGACAAGAGATAAAAAGATGAAATCAAAAAAGAGATCGAGATGGAGTCAAAAAAGAGATTTTGTGGAGATAAATTAGTTGTTTAAATAAAAAATTGTTTATTTGTTTTTTAAATTTTATTCAAATTATATTTAAATAAATATTTAGGTTTATCTCATATAATTTATCTACTTATATAAGTTAGATATCGTTGTAAGCGTTTTATATATTGATAAAAGCAGTTTACGAGTTTTAAAATGCGTGTATTATGATATTTTTTTTCAGTGCTAACATAGCCCACATAAATGTTCCATTTTATCCGTCGTTGACTATACAAATGTATTTCTTAGTTCCTTGTAACGTTAACACCATTTTTCACATGCTCTCTGATATTTCTTTACTTTCTCTTTTTATACAAAAAAATAATTGATATAGACTTGATATGTATCGAACAGTGATGAGTTGAAGTATAATCCGGAATGAAGATCAGGATTCGAACCCTAAAACCCGTTAGGGACAAAGTTTGTGTTAAAATATTTCGTTTCTCGAAAAAAAAATTATAGGGGAAACACATCACGTAGAAAAAGTAATTGATCGATATCAGTATACCATCAATTAATAAAAACATATTCAAAATAATATATTGAACACCTCTTTTATTCTCGATCTGATTGCGAGAAAAAACAAAAAAAAAAACAAAAAAAAGGAAACAATGAAGACAATGACATACAAGCTGAAAGAAAACATGACAGCATTATTTATTGAATTGAAAATCCTAATGCTATTAAATATCACTCTAGAAATTTCTTGAAGAATAAAGCAGAGAGTTTGGGAGATCTCTTCAATTTGTTTTTCAAGTCCACAAAGGTGAGACCAAATCTCACTGTAAAACCTGAACCCCATTCCCATGTATCCAAGAAACTCCATGCAAAAAACCCCTTCACATTTGCACCCTTGCTGCAAATTTGTCAAGATAAATATCATCAATATCCCTATTCTTCATTTTTTTTTGGAATATGAAAATTCTTAAAATCGCGATACAAAATACAAGAGAGGCCCTTAAAAACTTGACAATTTTAATATGGTGGTCAGAAACTGTTGCAGGAATTGTGACATACGATTCAATAATCGAAAACATGTACAACACCTAATATTTTAAATATACAAGTATGATTACGGGTCTATGGATATATAATATTTGAAGAAATTAGTGAATCAGTTATTGATTTTAGTAGATAAATATTGTAACTAGTAAAAAAAGTAAATAGATTATTTTTAGAGGGTCACTTGACCCATTAGTGCTCGTTATGGTGCCGCCCCTGATTGTGGAATAATGTGAATGACTGCCAGATATAACTCTTTCAAATTCGGGAATTTTTGGTTATCATTGACCATGTTACATTACACACACACACACATATATATATATATATATATATATATATATATATATATATATATATATATATATATATATATATATATATATATATATATATATATACCCATCCATAAGTAAATTGGTTTACCAGATATATAAACATTTTATTTGATATAATATAACAATATAATCATAACTTTCTACTTTCAAAATAACAAGAATTTAAATTAGATTACAAAGAAAACATACTTAATTACTTTAATAACAAAAAATGTGTGAAGAAATTAACTTACTCAATGGCAGATTTCAAAGCCAAAAGGTGGCCTCTATAGAATTCAACCCTCTTGTGATCTTTAACCCCTTTTGCAACTGTATCAATGTTCGCTTCAGCATATCCTATAAAATGTCCAATAAAAAACTTATAACTAAATTTATATTTAATTTTCTTCTTTCATATTAATTTATCTACAACTCTAAGTATATAACTGCTTTTTAGTTATTAATCTTACCACACTCTGTGATATATATGGGTATTTTATGATACCGGTTGCTTGTGTACACTAGGATTTTCTCAAGTCCATCTGGATAAACAAAAAAGGCAGAAAACCCTGTCTGCAATTATTTTAATAATATAAAATTCGTTAGAAATAAAGATGTGTTATACATAAAACATGTAATAAATAAAGACAGTTACTCGTATTGATAATGAGTCACACGATGTTAAACAGTCACGGATTAGAAAAAAAAAAAAAAAGCGTTTGGTATAATCAGATAAATCTCACGTGACGATGATATTATTAATTTAAGTGGGATGAATTTTTATTTGCTTAATTCTCTATTAAAAGGAGTTGCATACCGGTGCTCCAATGGGTTTTCCATTTCTTAGAGCTGTAAACAAAAAATAAAAGAAAAATATGTAACACATTATATATAACAAATATATTTCATAAAATAATATATTTTATAAAAGAAAATGGAGAATGTAAATTAGGTCTATAAATTGCAAGAACTTACTTGTTTGTTCAGCTCCATTGTCCGTAGAATAACTTATATTTGGACCCACATTAAATTTGGCATTTCTAGCAAAATTGGAGGTGTAGTAATTAATTCCAAGGAAATCCAAGGACCCTGCTACCAATTTTGATTGTTCAGGTGTGAACTTTGGCAATCTATTACCAACAATGTGTTGCATGCTTTTGGGATACTCTCCAGAAACCAAGGGGTCCAAAAACCTACAAATTAATTGCATTAATCCCACAAAAACAAGATTATACAAATCAAGTACAGAATTATAATTATATTAAATAATTTCAGGAAGAAATTAATGAAAATATATACTCACCAACCAAAGTTGAAGTCTAAGGCACGTTGAGCAGCTTCAATATCAGATTTGTGATTAGAGTATGGCACAAACCATAATGGATTCAGCACTATTCCTATTTGCCCTTTTTGAGTTGGCTGCATAATAATAATAATAATAATAATAATAATAATAATAATAATAATAATAATAATAATAATAATAATAATAATACAGAGAAGGTAAATAAATTCCTTGGTGTTCTAGTCAATTTTTTTCATTTAATTTTTTACTGTTGTTAAAGGTATTATTGGATTCGATATCTGCATTTTCAGCCTAGTGGTAGAAAGCCATTGCATTTTCTGATGAATAACGTCTATCTGCTACAACTTATGCAATACCAGCTGTTAAAAAGGTTTGTGATGGGTAGGTTGAAAAGTTACCTTGTATTTTTCCCTGTACAATTTTACTATTGCACCGTGTGAAATGATGATATTGTGAGCGACTATGTAAGGTTCGATTCTGAGAGTCTCCGCCAGAAGCGATTCAAGTTTCTCCAAGCAGAACAACGGCCGGGAGGGAAGGAGCCAACATCATAGCCAAAAACCGCAACGTTCCATGGCTCGTTTATCGTTGCCCAATGCTTTACCCTATCCCCAAATTCTTTGAAACAAAGCTCCGCGAAATCCATAAAATCATTCCTGAAAACAACATGCAATAAACTGCTTGTATCAGAGCACTTGTATTACTTACCGTAAAACAAGATAAATGCAAAACATAATCCTGAAAAAAAAAATCTGCAACAGAATCACTCCCGCATATGTTTTTTAAATACAAAATCTATGAATATTCTTTCATATTTATAATGCATAAAATATAAATTTTATATTCAAATTATACAATTTGTCACAGAAGTCTTACGTAATACGTTTACTGAGAAAGCCACCATATTCTTTTTGTAGCTTTTCTGGAAGATCCCAATGGTGGATTGACACAAATGGTTCAATACCTGTGCCAGTCAACTATTACTATAAATGCTAACAATATTTATGCATAAATAAATATGAAGATAATATACTTTTTTTTATTAGTTATTTTCTGATAAATTAAATTACCATGTTCAATCAGATCATTAATGACCTTGTTGTAAAAAGCAATTCCTTTTGGGTTGACTCCTTCACTTAACTTGCCCGCTATAATCACATTTGAGAGGACAAAAAAAATAGGTCAAAAAATTGCTCTTAAAAATGAAAAATAAAATATTTTCACTTATAAAACTTAAATTAACAGACCTTTTTTATATTAAAAAATGAAGAAAAATAGTGAAAATTATCTTACTCGGTATAACTCGTGACCACGAGATGGAAAGTCTGAAGGCGTTGAGGCCAACGAATTTCATCAAATTCACGTCACCCTGAAAATAATCAATTAATTCTATATTAAAATTTTATACAAGAGGAATATTAATGTTATTATTATTTTGGAACAATTAATTAAGGGCAAAATTATTTATCACTAATTTGATTAATCTTTTGTCTCCTATGGGTTTAACAAAATGTGTAATGTTGATATATATAATATTTTCATTACCTTGTAACGGTGATAAAAATCATCAACAACGTCACCATTAGTGCCATCATCAATTTTACCTGCAACACAACATAACATAAATCAACTTATCTTGTTAATACACATCATCAACTTGTTTTATGTAATGTATAATTTCGATGATTTCGATTTTAATCATCATCGCAAATAAACATAGGATGTGACGGGTTAGGGTTTGTAGTTTAAAAAGTTGGATGACACAAGAGAGCCTAGACATCAAGATATCAAAATGGGTAGAGTCGTTCACGAACCAAGCTGACCCGAATACCAGATGTTTATGTTTAAGTTTATTTAGTACACGATCAATTTCGAGAAACTAAACAAATGTTTAAGTTTATTTGAGCCTTTATATGCATTATTTTCACAATTTCACCCACCTCCTCCACACACACTTGCATATGTACATTGAAGTTCATGAACCTAACAAATGTTCGTGAGTCTTCGCATTCCTTCGTAGAATAAACATACATAAATACATAATGGTCGTTTACACCACTAAAAACAACACTCTAATTTCGTAAAAAGAGAGTTATAATATCACGTGAATCGATGACTCACAGATCATATCTTAAACTGATAAGAACATATAGTGGAGAACTTGATCTTATATAAAATTCCAAGAAAAATATTAATTAGGTTTATTAGACTCACTAGGAACTTGATGAGAATATACATCCCATATGCTTGGTCCTCTCCCATCTGTAGATGCTGCTCCTTCATACTGAATGAACCATGCACAAATATTCATTAACATTTTGCATGAAACATATTATACATAGACTTTAATTTTTAATTTAACCTTAACAAAAAAAAAGCAATGATATTGTTAATGGGTGCCACAGGTAGATTTAATGGGATGCCCCTAAAATGCCCCCTAATAAATATTGTCTTATGTAAAATGCATATGACAAGTAATTAAAATGGTTAATTATACCTGATAGGCTGATGAAGCAGCTCCAAAAATAAACTTAGGGGGGAAATTTCTGTAGCTAAAAGTGGTAATGTTTTGTGGTTTAGTAGCCAAAGAAATCTCAAAGGACCCAAATGTCACTAAAATTGAGAATATTAGGCAAAGGAAGGCATTTGCTTGAAATGCCATGGTTGAGAATTTGGTGCTTAAGCTTTGATCGGAATGTTGCTATAAATAGTAAGAAGTCAAAGTAAGAAGTCAAAGTAAGTAATCAAAGTAATTAAGTTTACGTACGTTTCTTCACTTAACATTGATAAACGTGCGCATATTTCATCATCTTTGTAACATGTTTAGCTTTGATTAATCTATTTTGAATATTGGCAAAATAGTCGATATTTTGAAATTTGTACATGAATATAATGCAAATATATATATGGAAAAATTATGAAATATATAATTAATCAAATAACGGGGAGTGATAAAGCTACTCCCTTAAATATACACCATTTTTACATCATCATCATTTCACCCTATGTTTTTTACTTGTAAAATAAATTTTTAAAAAATGAAAAAATCACAACTACAAAATTATGTTGGAATAAAAATTATGTAGACTTAAGGGAGTAGCTGTATCATTACCCTCAAATAATTAAGTTTAACTTTCTTCACCTAACATTGATAAATGTGTTAACCAAGTTTATGATAAACACGCGCATATTTCATCATCTTTGTAACATGTTTAGCTTTGATTATTCTATTTTGAATTTTGGCAAAATAGTCGATATTTTGATATTTGTACATGAATATAATACAAATATCTTCTCTAAAAAAGAATATAATGCAAATATATATATATATATATATATATATATATATATATATATATATATATATATATATTGTTGAGTTGATCACTTCTTTGTGGAGCCCAAGCCGACTAAATAATGGGAAGAATAATAATATGTCAAATAGTATTTAAGAAACAAATTAGGTTAATTTTTCTTAATCTTCAAAATTCACGCTTTTTTTGGGTATTCTGGCGAGGAACTTTCTGGCGACGATCGGGTATCAAAACGGACTCCGATCGGCACGCAATTTTGAGAGCTTGTTCGTCTCTCATTCTTCTTGAATTTGAACAGTAGAATTTTGTTTCAATGGTTCAATCTCCGGAAAATCGTCCGCGACCTGACTGCTGCGTTTTCGGTGATATTATTCAACAGCTCTTGTATTTTGCATTCTTAGTTGATGTTTTGGTGTAGTTGAGTTGGTTGATGTGTTTGAAACACTTTTGTATCATCTTTTGCTAATTAGTGGAGTTTTGTGGGCCCCGGCCTTGTGGTTTTTACTCTCTCACATCGAGAGGAGTTTTCCAGTTTAAAATTGTGGTGTTGATTTTCATGTGTTTTTGTTACGCTTTATTTGTGATTTGTCTTCGTTGGGGCTGTCTCGTTGTTAAGCGTCAATTTGTAGTATTTTATAAGGATATATTTTATATCAATATTCCCCATATATGGATGTTTTTCGTAGAATTCGAGCTTATAATTGATTAATTGAGTAAATGGTGTTTTTAATGGTTAAATATGAAAACGTATCAATTTTAGTCTTTATTTGATGATTTTATGTTATTTTGGAAATATGTTACACTTTGGTATGTTTTGATCCTCTTGTAGATACTCATTGATGATGGAAAAGATGATCCTAAAGAGCTAATTTCGAGATGAGAGAGGATCAATCAAAGATATGGAAGAATAAAAGAGATAAGGAAAGAAATCAATGAAGATAAAGATGGAAATATCAAGATTTCGACGATTAATTTGGCGTCCAAATAAAGCGGACGGCGCCCGGATCGAAGCTGGCGTTTAAAAATCTGAACGAGCGTTCAAAGGCATAAAATCGAAATCAGAGAGTTCAGACGCTGTCTAGACTAGCGCCCGATGCCGATCAAGCATTACGGGACGGGCGTCCAATTTGATAGACGGGCGCCCACCGCCGTTTTCTTTGAAACCGACTTAGGTTCTTGTAGCAACCGCCTCGATTTTCTATTTAAAGCACAAAGAGCCCAAACCCTAAATTCATTTAGAAATTTTTCACATCAAACACAAGAGAGCAGCCGCACTCTGGAGATTTGAAGGCGGTCACCCGAGCCTTGTGCTCGGGTGAACCGAGGTTAGATTAGGAGTAGATTAGATGTTTTCTTTTCCGTTCTTGGATCCTTCAATGTATGAGACTATGTGAGTTCTTCTTGATTTATTTAATTCCAGTTTTTATTCATGATCTTGGTTCTTTTTGTATTTTTCTATGCGGTTTGTATGGCTATGTGAATAAATTGAGAAATTAGTTCACGATAGATGTTTACAATACGGAAGTTGAGTAACGTTAGATCACCATAGAAAGATAGGATTTTTAATCATTAATGATGACAAATTAATCGATTAATTATCTAGGTTGTTAGATTCTAAAATATGAGAGTTAACCTGTAACTACACCTTCGTTTTGTATTGAAAATCGATCTCAACATTCGGCAGAGGAGAGATCGATAATTGAATTCACTAAGGAATTAGGGATTCATAGCTTGAGAATACGGATTCACTAAGAGATTAGGAATTTGTATCTCGTGTAAAGGTGAAACCACAAATCGAATTAGAATCATGAGATTAACTAGGATTGAGATCACATAGGTTTGTATATTGGTTGTTTGATCCCATGTCTTTAGTTTAGATTGTTTTATTTTGTTTTCTAGGTTAGATTTAGTTTACTTGTTCTATGAGTTTATTTGTTAGTTCTTCGTTTATTTGTTTTCGTTAGTAACAATTGAAAGGAATTAGTGAAATTAGATTCAACATCCCAATTCCCTGAGGATCGATACCCGTACTTATCCAACTTTACTAGCAACTACTCGGTATTCGGCCGGTTAGGAGGTAGTTTTGCATGGTAGTATAGGTTTATAAATTTTCTTTTGTTTTAATGATGCAAAATCTCCCCAACAAAAGTGGCGCCGTTGCCGGGGAATAGGTGTCATGTTGAATCTAGTTAAGTTAGTTCTCGATTTTGTTACGTTTTCGTTTTCGTTTTCAATAAAAGTAGCGTTTAATAGATTGAGAGTTTTTATTTTGCCGTGTTTCGATGACCGTAGGGTTAAGAATGTGCAAAAGTTTTTTACTCAATCTGTTTTACGTGAAGTTTGTGTTTAGTTGTTACCTAGTCTAACCCCTGTGCTAGAATTTTATGTGGTCGCTGCGTTTTTATGTATGATGATCTTCTAAGTTAATTAGGGTTTATAGTTAGGGTTTCTCGTTATTTTCTGCCGTTTCTATGCATATTCGTTGTATGGGGCGGCGTTCAAGTAAGTGAACGCCCGTCCGAGTTCATAAGTTGCGGTGAACGACGTCCGGGTTTTAGGGCGCTCGTCCGCCCCGAAGTTTCGACTACGCTCACGATTTGAGATCCAGACGGCGCCGGTTTTGTTGGACGACCGTCCGAGGAGAAATCATCAAGTGAACGGCCGTCCGGTATTACGAGCGTTCGTCCGTGCGTCTTCATGGCGCAGCGGCAGCGTCTGAAAAGGTTGAACGTTCGTCGATCTTTGTGCTTCAAGGTGAACGTTCGTTTGAGTTAATGAACATGATCCAGGTTACGATTTTTTCTTGATTTTTTTCAATGCTTTTATTTGATGTGGATTTCTTTCATTAGAGCTTCGTGGTCATTTGCGTTTACATAGATGTTTCGAACTTATATGTTTTTACCTTTCCATCTATGAATCCATGTTAGATAATTGATCAATTCCTTATACTTGATTCATCTATGCAAGTTATAGTTACTGTCGGTTCTCGTATGCTATAACTGTTCTTATTGTTATTTAGTAGCTAATGTCGGTTTCCGTATGCTACTTACCGCTGTGATGAATCTTTTAAGCTTTGAGACTTATGTGCTTCCTTGTTGTTTTTGTAGTTCATATGGGTAGCTACTGTCGGTTTTCCGTATGCTACGTCCAGGCCATATGAGTTATATCTGTTTAGTATAGCTAACTGTTGGTTTTCCATAATGCTATCACTTTTGATAAGTCTTAAAGCGCGTCTACACTGCATGTAATGAACAGTACTGTCGTTTATCGTAACCTGTCATTATTTGGTAGACGTTTATTATATACATGTCATGTTGCAAATGAGTGAGCTAGTTTTCTTTCTTTTATTTTCTTTTATTTTTGCATATCATTCAGATGCATATCATTTAGTTGCATGTCATCTAGTTGCATTGTTTTTCTATTTTTCTTTTGTTTTTCTTGAGTGTAGTTAACTGTCGGTTTCCGTAATACTACCTCATTTTTATTTTAGTTTCTGCATAGACCGTAGTCCTTTGTAGAGTTGTCGAGGGTCAACTTGCTCGGCTGAGCACATCGAGAATTTATTTTTATTTATTTTATTTTTAGGATTGCATATCATGTAGATTGCATTGTAGTATATTTTCATATAGTTGCACCTAGCCTACGACTTTGTAGTATTTCATGTATAGTATTCAATCTTTAGTTGAGCTTAAGTTGAAAAATCTCTATGATCATTTTCTTCATGTGCTTTATATATGTAATCTTTTCTTTTTCCCGAAGACTCTTTTTGCACTAATCAAGTCTGGCAGGATACTTTATATAGCTATTGTGCACTTTAAAGATGTATTCGGTTGTCTGTGATGCTCACGATCTCATCGAGCTATGCAAGCAATCCTGGTTCTTGTTGGTTCCTCCGAATTGCGACATCCAATCACTAAGTTCTCTAATTTATTATTTCGTATAACTTGAGGACAAGTTGCAATCTAAGTGTGGGGAAGGGATAGATGATTTATGTGTCTACTTTCGTTTGCTCATATTTTTAGTATTTCTATGAAAAGTGCTTAATTTTCAAATTTTTTGTTATATCCCGAGTAGACAAAGGCATATCTTTGCTTGAGTTTATATCATTTTTGCTATATTCTGTATATTTAGTAATTTTAGTTGTTTCACCCGACAATCTTTTTCACATGCCATAGTAAATGATGAGCTAAATGTTGAAAGCCTACCCCATTTTAGTTGGAGATTTTTGATGATTATAGCATGTTTCTTTGCTTATGTACAATTCTTGAAAAGTTTAGTAGTTTGTATTCTAGGATTAAAGTATGACATCTTGTGAATATCTGTAAGTTTGAATGTGATAAGTGAAAGCGTGATTAAGTCTTTGCAATAGTAATAAATTGTTTACTTGAGGTGTTATGCTCAGTGGTCTCGTGTTACTAGAAAATAATCTTTTCCCTTTGCCAAATGAGAAATCTCTAAGTAAACATAATTGTAATTGTGTGTGTCGGAAGTTGGTTTATGATTTGGGTGAGGTAGGGTGTACCACGTATGTCCTATTCCACTATGATGACCAAAAGCTCACGATGATCAGTTTATAGCGCCTTATGATTGGAGTAAGGTAGGGATTATCTTGAAATGTCCTATTCGCTATGAGGGCAATAGCTCATTACGATGTGTGTTAGAAAAGTGTGAAAAAGTGAAAATATTGAAATATATTATTATGAATAAGTAAGGACTTAGTTATCGTTAATCTTATACCCAGTATAAACTGAAGGATATGTTGTAGGGATTAGCCTCTGAGTCTGTCAGAAATGTTTTAGATATTCTCTACTATTTCTTTTTGGGATATGTATGTTTTGTAAAGTGCCTGTTATAATTTTTGAATATTTCTAACTTAGATAGGAAACCGGGCTAGTTTTGGTTTGAATAACTTTCAAATTGTGGAACTTAGTGGAAATTTATTATGGCTATGCACACACTACACGGGTGAACTTCTAAGTTATTGAATATACTTCATATTTGTATGGATGTTTATTTGTCTCGAGCTTGACTTTGTTTTGTTTTGCTCGGGACGAGCAAAAGATAAGTGTGGGGGAGTTGTTAAGGGTCAATTTGTAGTGTTTTATAAGGATATATTTTATATCAATATTCCCCACATATGGATGTTTTTCGTAGAATTCGAGCTTACAATTGATTAATTGAGTAAATGGTGTTTTTAATGGTTAAATATGAAAACGTATCAATTTTAGTCTTTATTTGATGATTTTATGTTATTTTGGAAATATGTTACACTTTGGTATGTTTTGATCCTCTTGTAGATACTCATTGATGATGGAAAGATGATCTAAAGAGCTAATTTCGAGATGAGAGAGGATCAATCAAAGATATGGAAGAATAAAAGAGATAAGGAAAGAAATCAATGAAGATAAATATGGAAATATCAAGAGATTTCGACAGTGGATGGCGTCCAAATAAAGGCGGACGGAAGGCGTCGGATCGAAGCTGGCGTTTAAAAATGCGAACAGCGTTCAAAGGCATAAAATCGAGCAGAGAGTTGGGCCGCTCTGCACTAGCGTCGATACCCGTCAAGCATTACGGACGGGCGTCCAATTTGACATGACGGGCGCCCATTGCCGTTTCTTTGAAACCGACTTAGGTTCTTGTAGCAACCGCCTCGATTTTCTATTTAAAGCACAGCAGAGCCCAAACCTAAATTCATTGAAATTTTCTCACATCAAACACAAGAAGCGGCCGCACTTTGAGATTTGAAGGCGGTCACCCGAGCCTTGTGCTCGGGTGAACCGAGGTTAGATTAGGAGTAGATTAGATGTTTTCTTTTCCGTTCTTGGATCCTTCAATGTATGAGACTATGTGAGTTCTTCTTGATTTATTTAATTCCAGTTTTATTCATGATCTTGGTTCTTTTTGTATTTTTCTATACGGTTTGTATGGCTATGTGAATAAATTGAGAAATTAGTTCACGATAGATGTTTACAATACGGAAGTTGAGTAACGTTAGATCACCATAGAAAGATAGGATTTTTAATCATTAATGATGACAAATTAATCGATTAATTATCTAGGTTGTTAGATTCTAAAATATGAGAGTTAACCTGAATCTACACCTTCGTTTTGTATTGAAAATCGATCTCAACATTCGGAAGAGGAGAGATCGATAATTGAATTCACTAAGGAATTAGGGATTCATAGCTTGAGAATACGGATTCACTAAGAGATTAGGAATTTGTATCTCGTGTAAAGGTGAAACCACAAATCGAATTAGAATCATGAGATTAACTAGGATTGAGATCACATAGGTTTGTATATTGGTTGTTTGATCCCATGTCTTTAGTTTAGATTGTTTTATTTTGTTTTCTAGGTTAGATTTAGTTTACTTGTTCTATGAGTTTATTTGTTAGTTCTTCGTTTATTTGTTTTTGTTAGTAACAATTGAAAGGAATTAGTGAAATTAGATTCAACATCCCAATTCCCTGAGGATCGATACCCGTACTTATCCAACTTTACTAGCAACTACTCGGTATTCGGCCGGTTAGGAGGTAGTTTTGCATGGTAGTATAGGCTTATAAATTTTCTTTTGTTTTAATGATGCAAAATCTCCCCAACACTCGTTTAATTCCGTTGCGTGTCATTGGGAACACTTTGTGAGTATATGTGATATGTGTGGTATTGCGGTTGTCTGTTTTCCCAACAAGTGGTATCGGAGCCCCGGTTAGTTGATTTGGTTTTGAAAGTTTTTGGTGAATTTTTTTTTGGGGTGAAATGGAAGCCAACTTGAATAGAATGATCACTTTGAATGGGTCTAACTATAAAATGGAGGATCTTTTGTATGTTTATTTCTTGCCAGTCTTAAGTGCTGAAAAACCTGAAGATAAAACAGATGAAGAGTGGAGTTTGTAGCATAGGCAAGTTTGTGGTTATATTAGACAATGGGTTGATGATAATGTTTTAAATCACATTAGTGAGCAGAAACATGCAACGTCTTTATGAAAAAAACTTGAAGACTTGTATGCCTGGAAAACTGGAAACAATAAGATGCTTTTGATGTATAAATTGATGAATTTGAGATATCATGATGGAACTCCTATGGCTGATCATTTGAATACTTTCTTGGGTATCATGAACTAACTTAATGCTAAGGGTATTAAGTTTGACGATGAAGTGCAGGGATGGATGCTTTGTGGATCTTTACCTGAATCGTGGGAAATTTTTTGAAGTTCTCTATCTAATTCTACCCCAGATGGTGCTATGACCATTGATCTTTCTAAGACTAGTGTGTTGGAAGAAGAGACAATGAGGAAGACACATGGTGTATCCTCACAGCAGGATGTCTTGGTTACTGAGTCATGGGGGAGAAGTCAATGTAGAGCTTCTAAAGATAGAGGTAGGAGTGGAAGCAAATCCAAGGGCAAGTACAAAAATTTTGAATGCAATCACTGTGGCAAGAAGGGACACATCAAGAAATTTTGCTTTAAATTGAAACGGGAGAAAAAGGAAAACAGTGACAAGAAAGATGATGAGAAGAATGAAGATAAAGTTAATACAACTTCTTCTGATGATTTTCTTGTGTTTCAGGAGGTTGATGATATGACTAGTTGGGTTGTTGACAGTGGTGCTTCGGTCCATGCTACTTCAAGAAGAGAGTTTTTCACATCTTACACTCCAGATGACTTTGGTGATGTGAGAACAACTCATGATTCTATCTTAAAGTGTGCAGGTGTTGGAGATATTAGTTTGGAGACGTCTAATGGTACCAAACTGATTCTTAAATGGGCTAAGCATGTTCTAGGGATCCGGTTGAATTTGATTTCTATTGGCAGACTGTGTGATGATGGTTATAATAACTCATTTTATTATGATAAGTGGAAGCTTAGAAAGGGGTCTTTAGTTGTGGCTAGAGATACAAAGGCATCTACACTTTTCTTGACTAAAGCTAGAGTTTCTTTTAAATCAAATCCACCTTCAAGAAAGCCAGAAGTACTTGAGCTTGTTCATTCTGATGTTTGTGGTCCTATGAAGACAATGACACTTGGTGGTTCCCGATATTTTGTGACTTTTATTGATGATCACTCAAGAAAAATTTGGGTGTACACTTTGAAGACAAAAGATCAAGTGTTAGACGTGTTCAAGCAGTTTCAAGTTTCAGTTGAAAGGGATACTGGAAAGAAGTTGAAGTGTATTCGGACTGACAATGGAGGTGAATACAAAGGTCCATTTCATTACTACTGTAAGCAGCAGGGTATCACACATGAGAGAACTCCGCCAAAGACTCCGCAGTTGAATGGCTTAGAGGAGAGGATGAACGGAACATTAGTGGAGAGAGTCAGATGTTTGCTTTCACAAACCGGATTGCCTAAATCCTTTTGGGGTGAAGCTTTGAGTACAGTGCTTCATGTATTAGATCTGTCTCCATGTGTTCATTTGCAGAACGATGTTCATCAAAAGGTATGGTCAGGCAAGGATGTATCTTACCATTATTTGAGAGTTTTTGGTTGTAAAGCTTATGTTCACATTCCTAAAGATGAAAGGTCTAAGCTTGATGCTAAGACTAAACAATGTATTTTTCTAGGTTATGGTCAAGATGAGTTTGGGTACAAATTTTATGATCCTGTTGACAAGAAAGTGATTAGAAGCCGAGATGTTGTGTTTGTAGAGAATGAGACTTTGCAGGATGTCCACCTCAGGCTAGTGATGGTGCAGCTGACTTGGAGATAATTTCTCCTACACCCATAGAGGAGCATGGTTCAATTGATGACCAGGGTAATCAGCAGGATGATGCAATTGATTTCGATTAGAACATTGACGATGGTATGATTGAGGAACCAGTACCAGATGAGGCTTCACCAGTTATTCCCAGGAGATCTACTAGATAGAGACACCCTTCTACTAGATATCCAGTAACTGAGTATGTTTTTCTCTCAGATAGTGGAGAGCCCGAATGCTCTGAGGAGGCCATGAATGATGAACATAAAGATAAATGGCTTGATGCTATGAAAGACGAGATGGAGTCTTTGCATGACAATCGCACATATGAGTTGATGAAATTGCCTGAGGGGAAGAAAGCTTTGAAGAATAAGTGGGTCTTCAGAACTAAGAACGAAGACAATAATTCTTCACATCGGTATAAGGCAAGATTAGTAGTCAAAGGTTTTGGTCAGAGAAAGGGCATTGATTTTGGTGAGATTTTCTCTCATGTTGTGGAATTGTCTTCTATCTGGACCGTTCTTGGCTTGGCAGCTAGTCTTGATTTGGAGGTTGAGCAGATGGATGTTAAAACAACTTTTCTTCATGATGATTTCGGAAGAAGACATCTACATGGAGCAGCTAGAGGATTTTCAGGTCAAAGGAAAGGATGATCTAGTGTGCAAGTTGAAGAAGAGTATTTATGGGTTGAAGCAAGTACCTAGACATTGGTATAAGAAATTTGAGACTATCATGAAGAAGCATGGTTACCTGAAGACTATTTCAGATCATTGCGTGTTTATTAGCAGATTCTTAAAGGATGATTTTATCATTTTTTTACTCTTGTTGATGATATTTTGATTTTTGTCAGGATGCTTCAAGGATTGACAGGTTGAAGCAGCAGTTAAGCAAGTCTTTTGCCATGAAAGACTTGGGCCATGCAAAGCATATTTTAGGGATGTAGATTACTCGTGACAGAAAGGCCGTGAAAATTTATTTTTCACAAGAGAAGTACATAAATAAGGTGCTTCAGAGATTTAGCATGAGTGATGCTAAAGCAGTTTCCAGTCCACTTGCATCTCATTTCAAGTTGAGTACCAAACAGTGTCCTTGTAGCAATGATGAAAAGAAAAATATGCAGAAGGTCTCGTACGCTTCAGCAATGGGTAGTTTGATGTATGCTATGGTATGTACTAGACCAGACATAGCTTATGCAGTTGGTAAGATTAGTCTTTTTCTTTCAAATCCTGGTAGAGAGCATTGGAATGTTGTGAAATGGATTATGAGATATCTCAGGGGTACTACAGATTTATGCCTTACTTTTGGTGGTGAAAAACCCATGTTGGTTGGTTTCACAGATTCTGATATGACTGGAGATGTTGATTCTTACAAGTCTACTTCAGGATATTTGGTTAAATTTGCAGGGGGAACTGTGTCATGGCAATCGAGGTTGCAAAAATGTGTTGCACTTTCAACAACTGAACCTGAGTATATTGCAGCAACTGAAGCATGTAAAAAGTTGTTGTGGATGGAGAAGTTTCTCCGAGAGCTTGGTTTGAAGCAAAATCAGTATGTGTTGTTGTGTGATAGCCAGAGTGCTATTCATCTTGGTAAGAATGCAGCTTTTCATTCTAGGACCAAGCACATTGATATTCGTTATCATTGGATTCGGGATGTGTTGGAGTTGAAGTTGCTAGCACTTGAAAAAGTGCACACGGATGATAATGGTGCAGATATATTGACAAAAGCGTTGACATGGGAGAAGCTTGAGATATGTCGTTCTATTGTAGGAATGACAAATTTCTCCACAATGTCGTGAGGGGGAGATTTGTTGGGTGGATCACTCCTTTGTGGAGCCCAAACCCACTAAATAATTGGAAGAATAATAATATGTCAAGTAGTATTTAAACGAACAAATTAGGCTAATTTTTCCCTAATATTCACAATCTTTTACCGCAAAAATAGAGGCAAAATTCGTAGTTTTTTGGGTGTTACAGTAGGAACTTTCTGGCGACGATCGGGTATCGAAACGGTCTCTGATCGGCACGAAATTTTGAGGGCTTGTTCATATCTCATCTTCTTCAATCTGAACGGTGTAATTTTTGTTTCAACGGTTCTATTTCCGGCAAATCGTCCGTGACCTGACTGCTGCGTTTTCGGTGATATTTTTCAACAACTTTTGTATTTTGCATTCTTAGTTGATGCTTTGACGTAGTTGAGTTGGTTGATGTGTTTGAAACACTTTTGTATCATCTTTTTCCACGTTAAAATTGTGGTGTTGGTTTTCTTGTGTTTTGTTGTGCTTTATTTATGATTTATCTTCGTGGGGCTGTCTCGTTTAATTCCGTTGCGTATCATTGGGAAGACTTGGGCATATGTGATATGTGTGGTATTGTGATTGTCTGATTTACCAATATATATATATATATATATATATATATATAAATAATGATGTCAGCATCCAAATTTCAAACAGAGAGCAAAGCAGCCATGTTAGAAAGTTCTACACCTGAAGTGCATAAATTCCTACTAGTGTAAAAGTCCAATTGCAAACTTTTATGAGATTTTTAATTTTTATAATATAATATTATTTTTTGAAGTAATTTTCATCAAATTATTTAAGATAAAGATAATGATAGAGGAAGGAAACGTAGTATATTTTGGTACGAACACATATTAGAGACCTATCCAAAAAGATCATAATTATTTTCCCAGAAAAGAAAATGAAGCAGGCATAACTAGACAGTGACTACCTGGTACATGAGCCTGGGGTAATAAAATATATTTCTAATGGCTTAAAACAAATTAAATAAATACATTAAAATCATCTTATAAATAAACACTTAATATGTTGATGTCAATTTGATAAACCATTTATGTGACTTTATTAAATGGCATCGATCGCAATATATAAGACTAAAAATAAAGCTTATGCCGACATATTTATACCGACTTCCACTTATATATATATATATATATATATATATATATATATATATATATATATATATCGTAAAGCCTAAGGGAGGTATTATGTATCATTGAGCTGTAACTAATAATCTAATACCAATCCAATATTATAGAATTATTTTTCCCTAGTGGTTTTATACTTCCCCTAGTGTGTGTATAGTATGAAACTGAAGCTTATGAGAAATATTTCCTTTTGCTTTGTTTATTTAATTTTAGTCTTTTTATATAATAAGATAAATGTTGTCCACAAATTAATAGATCTATGTTGCTAGACAAATCTAAATGATCGTAGAATTTGCATGGCGTAGAATTTGTTGATGATCATTTTCATTACCAATCATTAATTCTTGGGGTTTTTTTTCCTACAAAAAAAAGGAGATTATATTTATTTAGTATCTGATACATTTAAAGTTGTCATGCTGAAAATTATATTTACGTGGTAGGTATTTAATTTTTGGGACAATTATTGAAAATGACACATATTGGATTTAATTAGACAAAAGGACATCCAAAACAAACACTTAGGGGCCGTTTGTTAAAACTGAATTCTGAAATCTGAAGTCTGAAGTTTGAATATCTTTAGAAACTGAATTATTTAAGTGCTGAAATTGACTAGAGTGTTTGATAACGGTAGTCATATGAAAATAGTTAAGTTTACAATTTTATCCATGCATTTTTATTTCAACCTAGTTTATGATAATGTAGAGCAATTTATTCTTTCCTCATAATATATAAGTTTTTATATGCTTTTATTTTATTAAATGTAAAATAAATATTTTATGACATCTAAAACAATTACAAGAAATAAAAACATTGCAAAGTTCTGTATCAAAATATTTACGTGGTACATGAAGGATAATGCCATAACTTGTTTAAAAAAAAGATAATTCCGTAACATAAAAAAAAAAATGGAACGGAAAAAAGAAACTGATCATTTAACGTGGGTGCCTTTTTTTACGGGAGGGGAGCAATTCAGATATAAGTAGTAGTATTGTTGCTGAAAATTCTTCAAAGCGATTCAGAGGATCTGAATAAAATAAGTGGTGCTTTAAATTTTTATCAAACATTACTTATCATAACTACCACTTAAATTTTTTAGAATAAGTACTTAATTGTGTTACCAAACAGGCCCTTAATTAAAAAGACAAAAATTAGATAGATGGATACAAATACACTTAATGAAGAAAAAAATAAAAAAAAAGGGGGGACACGGCACACGCTGAATGGTTTTTTTATTTATTTATTACAATGTCAACCTATTGTTGTGTTTTGTTTGTTTTGTTTTGTTTTGTTTGATTTTTTATTTTATTTTTATTTTATTCAGGATGGACGTCAAAAAAAAATTTTATTTTATTTATATTTTTATGGACGGTGAAAGTTTATTTTTCCTTTCTTTCATTGACCACCGTGATACATGGACCACCCCGATGCATTGACAACCGTGACGCATTGACCACCGCGATACATTGACTACCACGATGCCGTGACCACCGGGATGCACTGACAATTTATGCAGTGACATCGTCAATCAGATATGTAGTGACATCAACATTTTATGCAGTGGACATGAGCAATCATATATGAATGAAATCAACAATTTATGTAGTGATATCGGCAATCATATATGCAGAGACATCGCGATGAAGTGAAACCGCGATGCAGTGGCCACCCCCGATGAATTGACAACGCGATGAAGTGGCCACCCCCGATGCAGAGACACCGCGAAACAGAGACCATTGGGATGCAGTGACATTTGATTATGCAACACCGTGATGACACTTGATATTTTTCAGACTTAATTTCATAAAATCGATTTCTTTTCTTCATAAAATCGACTTCAAATGGCTATATCTTTTGATATAAAACTACGATCAACATAAATATTTCACCTTAATACATATTTGTATGCAGTGACATCGACAATCATATATGCAGTGATATCAACATTTTATGTAGTGACATCGGCAATCATATATGCGTGACATCAACAATTTATGCAGTGACATCGGAAATCAGATATGCAGTGACATCCGCAATCATGTATGAACGACATCAACAATTTATGTAGTGACATTGGTAATCAAATATGCAGAGACATCGCGATGAAGTGACACCGCGATGTAGTGGCCACCCCCGATGCAGAGACACCACGATGAAGTGGTCTCCCCCGATGCAAAGACACCGCGATGCATAGACCACCGGGATGCAGTGACATTTGATGAAGCAACACCGTGATGACATTTGATGTTTTTCCGACTTAATTTCATAAAATCAGTTGATTTTCTTCATAAAATCGACTTCAAATGGTTATATCGTTTGATATAAAACTACGATCAACATAAATCTTTCACCTTAATTTATATTTTTATGCAGTGACATCGGCAATCATATATGCAGTGATATCAACTATGCAGTGAAATCGGCAATCATATATACGTGACATCAACAATTTATGCAGTGACATCGGCAATCAGATATGCAGTGACATCAACATTTTATGCAGTGACATCAACAATCATAAATGAATGACATCAACAATTTGTGTAGTGACATCGGCAATCAAATATGCAGTGACATTAGATGAAGCAACACCGTGATGATATTTGATATTTTTCCCACTTAATTTCATAAAATTGATTTCTTTTCTTCATAAAATCGACTTCAAATGGCTATATCTTTTGATATTAAACTACGATCAACATAAATCTTTCACTTCAGTGACATCAGCAATCATATATGCGTGACATCAACAATTTATGCAGTGACATCGACAATCAAATATGCAGTGACACGAACATTTTATGCAGTGACATCAGCAATCATATATGAATGACATCAACAATTTATTTAGTGACATCGGCAATCAAATATGCAGTGACATCAACATTTTTGTTGAACTTTTTGTCCCGAAATTAGGAAGATTTTTTAGGGGAAATCGAGCTTATAAGCCGCATCGAGCTATATCGAGTACTTAGCCAGTCGAGTTCGATGTTGCCTTTTTATGGCTCAATCGAGCCCGAACTTTTTTAGTCAATTCAAGCTCGAGCCTAGGGAGTATCGACTCGACTCGGATCGATTACACCCTAATGTGAATGACAATACACTTATTTTACAAAGTTACCAATTTTCGTATGAAATTGTATATGCAGTGACATCAACACCTAAATTGCAAAAACAAAAACTTTGTAAATTGTATATGCATTGACATATGCAGTGACACCAATATCACCGCATCAATTTTTATTCTAAATCATACAAAAACCCACCATCAACGATTCAACGTATAGTTTTTCTTTCTTTGTTTCAAGGTGATGCATGTTAAACTAATTGCCTTTTTATGGCTCGACTCAAGAATCATCATCTTTAAAAAAGTCAACGTATGCTTATATACATCATAGAGAACAATTCTTGTATAAGGAATCTTAATCGGATAAGTGACATGTTTGTATTAAAAAAAAGGTAGCTTCTGCTTTGTGAATTTTCTCTATTAATTGATCAAGAATTACCTGCAAGTCAAAAGGTAAGATGAAATAAAAAAGCAATACTTGTATCTCATCAAGTTACCATACAATGCATTTGCCAACCACAAATACAAGAAGGGTGTTCTATAAAAATCAATAAGCTTTGCAAAGGACCGTGTGTCGTAAGTACTAAAAGTGAAAAGGCTACTATCGGCAACTAAAAGTTCGTTTACAAGCTCAAAATAGAAAGGAACATGTAGCACAGTTGTGCAAACCAGATGGTGTTTAACTGAATGTTAGTACACTACAGCTTTCAACTAAACAATTTCATCAAAATAAATCAAATAAACGGCACGGAATTCAATTGAACTTATTTGACGTCTGAAAAAGAAAGCAGAATTAGAAGATATATAAATTTGAGATGTCAAGCTGCTTGCTTCTATTTGAAAACTTGAAGAAATCCCTCATCAGTTTCACTTTTCTTCTTTAGAACACCTGCAATTAACATCACATTCAGCAATTAAATACATGAACCTACACACATTATTTTTTAGCAACGGCCATGTCCGGCTGCCACAAACCTCAGCAGCTTCGACAGAGGCTATATATTATTTAAGGGGATATTTTCTGGTTTACCACCACTTTCTGGAACAAATTGTGAGAATACCACCCAAGGCAAAAAATACCAATTTTGATTCGCGATTTTCTCCCGTTTTTTTCACCTTTGTGCACGATCTTAAGGGACACCCTTCCCCTATTGGGTTCCCCCTTCCCAATTAGGGTTTAGTTTGGTTCAAAAAACACCTAAAACGCGAAAATGGGAGTGGTATTTCGACAAGAGAGTGGTAGTCGCACAAATGGCCCGGCAAAGTAGTGGTAGATCGGCAAAGCTCCCATATATTAAGCCTCTTAAAAACCAAAATCATCACCGTGGTGGAACAAGACCTGAGCCATGCCGGAAATACAGCTATAGAAGAAAGGAGATGAAAAGGGAACAGCCATGGAAGAATGGAGATGAAAAGGGTTGTTGGGGAGAGGGGTGGGACGATGCCGCTGGAACTGAAAAATGAGAAAGAAGGGATTGGGGTTATTTTTGTCCAACCATTGTTATTTTGTCCTTATAACTAATGATTTTTTAATTGTGTAATATGTGTCTAATTAAATCACAAAACACGTTTTTATAAACAAATAACACTTAATTTTATTATAGTTTTATTATTCTAGGCGTCCAAAATCTGCCAGGTTTACATAATAATTAACAATATCCAGAAGTATTTGAAACTTTTAATTTGCTCCCAAAGTTTTCTTTTTTAAAATATTTTTTAAGCACTTCCAGAAATTTGGAAATTGACCATCACTTAATTTTTGACTCTAACTATTCTCAATTCATTGTTTTTCTTTAAAGACAAAACAATGATTGAATCTTGTTTGTTTGTTTTGTATTTCTTTTTTTTATTTTTATTTAGGGGTGAATCTTGATTTTAATAGGAAAATGCAATGTCGTTTTCCATTACGTTGGATCCAATACCAATATGATGAATAGCTAGTTTAGTCTAAAAGTCATGATGTTGCCAACATTAACACACAAAAAAACACGTACAGGACACAACAAACGTATCAAAGACACGCAACATGTGAAAAATATAAATATATAGGAGGATAAATTATGTTGACAGGGGGAAAAATCCTGCAGAATGTAGATCAAATTCAAGTTGCATTCAATTATATATATACACATTAAAGCTAAGGAATTAAAGAACACAAAATATAACAGAAAACAGTACTCTGATTTAAATACAGTAGTCGACACCACCATGTAACACGACGCTACTTGAATCATAGATGTACACAAGTTTAAATTCTTAGTGTTCGGGTAAGAGTAATGAAACTAGGACATATATTTGTACATGAATATATATATATATATATATATATATATATATATATATATATATATATATATATATATATATAAAAACTATATATACTGACATTAAGTGAATTGAAATACAATACAAAGAAAGAATCGATCCAGGAAATATTACACTAATATATTTACAAAGCATATTGTTTGCCTTTTTAAATTTTTTATTTGCCTTTAAAAATTTTATTGCATCCCTTTACCCGAGATCCTACGTCCGTCCCTGTATACAGAGAGAAGCAGCAAATATATAATGATGTCAGCATCCAAATTTCAAACAGAAAGCAAAGCAGCCATGTTAGAAAGTTCTACATCTGAAGTGCATAAATTCCTATTTGTGTAAAAATCCAATTGCATACTTTTATGAGATATTTCTATAATGAACTAATTTTGGAATTATAGAATTTGAGTATGACTAAAACATGTACATTGGAGACATTTTTTAAGAGATTATAAATAATGATGATTTCCTATATAAATAAGAGGTTTATGTTATGAATTTTTACTTAGCGGTGTATACAAATTAAATCAAATCAAACCAAATCAAACCAAATGTCTCCGTAACAAGATGAGAAAAACAATATTTTGTTGTATAGATCTGTGTATTCCAAATGATTACAATATATACACTTGACTAGAGAATCATACGAGATTAGCCTAATTACTATAACGATTTACAAAATAATGTACAGAATCAATCAAGATGTGAACACAATAAGTATAGTATCATCTTAATATCTTTAATATCACCCCTCAAGTTGTGGGTCGTGAAATGAGGCACAACTTGTCTCGCCAGAGGTAAAGTCAAGTCGGGAAGAGGCTTGGTAAGTCGTCGCAATTTGGTCACCCGGCCGGCACGTGAGCAACGCGACGGAGCCTCAGTGACATGATCTCTAATAAAATGGTAGTCGATAGCAACATGTTTCATTCGAGTGAAATACTGAGGATTAGCATCGGTGAGTCGCCCAAGATTATCACAATAGATTGCCGGGACCGAGGGCGGGGAAGCCGATTTCCGTAAGAGAAAGATAAGCCACCGAAGTTCGACAAGAATCGTGTCGACAACGGATCGATATTACGCGCGCGGTGGAGGAAGCGAGCAACGATACGTTGCTTTTGGAACTCAAGAGATAATGTTACGGCCCAAATAAACGCGTAAGCACCGGTAGAAGTATAGTCGGGTTTGTTACCGCCCAGTCAACATCGAAAAGGCATGTAAAATAAGTGGTGAGTGGCGAAGAAAGTGGGTGCCAAGGTCTAATGTGCCGACAAGGTATCTAAGAAGTCGTTTGACAAGCGTCCAATGAACATCTGTCGAACTGCATGAATTGAGCGAGTTTATTGACAAAGCAAAGGTGATGTCGAGGCGAGTAAAAGTAAATATTGGGGCGCCAACAACGCCTGCGATACTCGGTGGGATCGGGTAGAGTTGCACCCGAAGTTGGGGTGAGGGATGTAATATCTGTTGGAAGCGGCGTAGGGACGGGTTTGGCAGCGAGCATGTTCGTTTTGGCAAGAAGCTCAAGCATGTATTTTCTTTGCGAGAGAAGCAGACCATCATCTGTAGGAGAACCTCTATGCCGAGAAAATATGTGAGGGGCCCAAGATCTTTAATAGAGAACCGGTCATTGAGTGAATCAATAATGGTTTGAACAAGATTCGAGTCCGAGCCTGTAACTATCAGATCATCCACATAAACCAGAATGAATGCCACATGAGAGGAGTGTCGGAGAAGAAATAAAGAGCGATCGGCTGGGAGTTGTGAAAGCCCGAGATAATAAAAAATTAAGTGCGAAGCTCGAATACCAAGCACGTGGAACTGCTTTAAGCCATAGATAGCCTTGTTTAATTTTCACACAAAGGTAGGGCGTGTAGGGTCACGAAACCAGAGGGGTTGGGCCATATAAAGCTGTTTCCGTAAGAGTCCCTGTAAGAATGCATTATTGACGTCCGGTGGCGTAGTGGCCATGAGTGAGTAGTAGCGAGAGAAAGAACCACCGGATGGTAGTGGGTTTAACCACCGGTGAATGTTTCAAAATAATCAATGCCGAGGCGTTGATGGAAGCCCTTAGCAACAAAGACGGGCCTTATAACGATCAAGAGAACCATCGGCATTAAACTTAGTGCGGAAAACCCATTTGGAGCCCACAATGTTGAAGGATGGGTCCGGGGGAACAAGATCCCATGTGTGATTCCGGATCAGGGCATCATACTCAGCTTGCATGGCAAGTTTCCAGTTAGAGGAGGCCAGGGCTCGGGAAGTGGTGGTAGGTTCGGGTTCAATGTGGGGGAGATGTGTGAGAAGTGTCAGTTTATGGATGGGTTTGTGGATGTTGTTTTTGGCGCGAGTGGTCATAGGATGAGGGTGGAGATGAGGTGCGGGTGGAGATGAGGAAGGAGGTGCGGGAGGAGATGAGGGTAGAGGTGTGGGTGGAGATGAGGAAGGAGGTGCGGGAGGAGATGAGGGTGGAGGTGTGGGTGTTGGGGATGGTGTGGATGTCGGGAGGGAAGAATGTGGTGGAGGGGAGGGTGGGGGTACCCACTCGGGAAGAAGCCCAGTAAAGGAGGGTGTGGCGAGAGAGGAGGTAGTAGAAGTGTTTTTAAACGGAAAAAAAGTCTCGACAAATTTGACGTGACGAGAGGTGTAAATGCGGTGATCGGAGGGATCGAGGCAAAGGTAGGCGCTTTGACTTATGGAATATCCAATAAAGACGCAAGCTTTGGAGCGAGGCTCAAGTTTGTGGGCCGTATAAGGACGTAACCAAGGATAGCAAAGGCAGCCGAAGATACGTAGTTTCTCATAGTTAGGGATTTGATTGAAGATCATGTGAAATGAGGAGGTGTTGTTAAGGGTGGGCGTAGGGAGGCGGTTAATTAAATAGACGGCGGTGGCAAAGGCGTAAGGCCAGTAAGAAAGTGGCATGGATGCGTGGGTTAGTAAGGCAAGGCCAGTTTCAACGATGTGTAGGTGTCGGCGTTCAGAGTAACCGTTGTGTTCGGGTGTGTGGGGTGGTGAGGTGAGGTGAGAGATGCCATGTGTTGAGAAGTAATTGCGAAGGGTAGTGAATTCGGTGCCATTGTCAGAGTAAAATATTTTAATAGTGGTTGTGAAATAATTTTCAACAAGTGTTTTAAATCGTGGAAAAATATGAGCAACATCAGATTTTCTTGGTGGAGAGGTAAAACCAAACATATTTGGTATAGTGATCAACGAAGATGACATAGTATTTAGAATTTTCAATACCATAAAGCTGGGATGTCCAAACATCCGAGAACACAACTTCAAGAGGGCGAGGCGCAGATTGTAAGGTGGATTGACCAAAGGGAGCTTATGGCTCTTATTTAACAAACAAGCATCACAAAAACTAATATCCTCATTATTGGAAAAAGGTAAAGTAGCAGGAAGAAGCAATGAGGCGTAAAATAGGAGAGCGGGGGGTGCCTAAGCGTTGGTGCCAAATGGATTTGGTGGCGGCGGCGAAAGCAAATATGGGTTGTTGAGGCCGGTGTAAAGACCATCTCTAGCTGGACCCGTCACCATGCAAGTTCTGTTGGGATGTCCTTCACACGAAAGTATTCGGAAAAATTCAATGAGATACATCATTAGTCCGACAAAATTGCGAAATGGATAATAAATTTTTGAAATACCAGGCACACACAAAACATTATCAAGTTTAAATTTTGAGGAGAAAGATGTAGAGCACTGTGTGAGTTATAGGAAGAGTTGTACCGTCACCAATCATAACATCCTCGAGCCGAGTAGGGTGAGTGGAGGCGACAAATTAGCCGAGATCATTCGTAACATGGTGGGAAGCCCCACTTGCCTAAAAGCCAAGATTGTGCGTTGGGAGTGTCATTTGAAGCTCTTTGCTAAATGAGCTTGTGGTGGAGCCAGCCTAGTGTTGGAAGTGGTGACCTGGGTAAACTGAAATTTGGGGCAAAACCTGGCGCTGTGGCCGTGAGTGCGACACATCGGCACTTTCGAGTGCGGCCGCGGAGTGAGCTAATGGGGTGATAACCGGAGGAGTGGCGGGGAGGCCACATTTCTTTGAAATTATTCTTTGAGTTGGAGTCTTTGCCGGAAACGGGGTGGGATGACGAATCGCTGCGTGAGCAACAGCAGCCGGAAGAGATGGTGGCCGGCGGCGGAGAGATGCATCGAAATTGAGAAGCTTCTCATGTAGTTCATCCAATGTGATGATAGAGTCCCTAGCTTGAATTGCCCTTACCAAATCGCCATAATCATCTCCTAGGTTTTCAAAAACAATATCCAGCAGGTCCTCGTCGTCCATTTTTGCTCCGAGGAGGGCCAGCTCGTTTGCCTTCGATCGAATAGCTTGAAGGTACTCACTTACAGACTGTTCACCTTTGATTATACGTTTGAGGGACTGTTTGACTTGCCTTATTCGACCACGGGATGGTTTGGCGAAGACGTCGTGAAGAGTTTTCCAGACCGCCTGGGAAGAGGATGCGTCGGAGATGGTGGATAGGGCGGAGATCGAGCAGAGATCCAACTAAAGCATTAACAATTAAGCGGTCTGCGGTACCGGTGAGTGTATCGCGAGATTGGTGGAAGTGTTGCCATCGGTAGTAATGGTTTTGGCGGAGCTTCTTTGGTGCCGATAGCGTATCCGAGGAGGTCATATCCGGTGAGTAAAGACTCGAATCTGTATTTTCCAAATGTTGAAGTTGTCATTTCTTGAGTTTAATCGGTGCCTGGATGCTTGAATTCAAAGGGACGGAGGGTGGCAACGCAGATGTGGGGTTGTCACGGAGGAAGGGAGGTCACGGTGGAGTTGAGTGACATACCTGCACAATTGAAAAAAAAGAAAGAGAAGAAAAAAAAGAGGAAAATTTATTTTATTGTGGCTCCGATACCATAACAAGATGAGAAAAACAATATTTTGTTGTATAGATCTGTGTATTCCAAATGATTACAATATATACACTTGACTAGAGAATCATACGAGATTAGCCTAATTACTATAACGATTTACAAAATAATGTACAGAATCAATCAAGATGTGAACACAATAAGTATAGTATCATCTTAATATCTTTAATACTCCGGTTTATATTTGAGCTAGTTGTACGTGTTCGAGTTTGTTTGATTTTTTTTTTTTTTTGTTTGAGGAAGTTTGTTTGATTAATAAACGAGTTGAAATCTTCATTCAAACTTGACTCGATTAATTAGGCTATATTGTTTGAACTCGACTCATTTTCTTCAAACAAACGAGCATTCATAAACAAATAGTTGTTGTAATTGTGCAGCAAAACACATTTAGTGATTATTGCAGCGGATGAAGTCATCGACCACATACAAAAAAACCAAAACAAAAAAGTCTGTGTTTTGTCATTCATGGGCGTGACCGCCCATCATGGGCGGGTTTATGGGCGGAGATGGGCGTGCTATGGGCGAAGAAGGCCAGGATACGGCATGTACGAACATTCTCCTATTTTTAATATATAAAGGTTTCATTTTAAAAAAAAAAAAAAGGGCCTAGGTTTATACTTATTGTGTGCAATATTACGGTTTGAATAATGATTGAAGGCCTAGGTTTATACTTATTTTGGTTTCTCCAGTAATGTTTTCTTTTTCTTTTTCTGTTCATTTCTTGTTGGGTAGATGCACAATGTTGCTTTTACTTTATAGGGAGCTTTTACGGTGTGCTGCAACAATGAAAGAAACTTTGGATCACCATGCTTGTGATACATAATGCTGTAGAGGGTGGACGAGGGAGGGCAGTCAGGGCCGGCCCTGGAAAATGTTAGGCCTTCGACTATGTCGTCGAATTAGACCTTTTAGTTCGAAATAGTTTTTTTTCTAAAAAACATAATCACAAAATATTACTTCAATATCGCGCTTTTAACATAAGTAAATACACAATCAATTAATTGATGGCCTTAAAACATACTACAAAGCAGGAAAATTCAACATCTGCTTTCTAGCATATTTAGGTGTTGATGTCACTTCATAAAATGTTGGTATTATTGTGTGTTATTCGATACTCCCTAGGGCTCGAGCTCGAATCGACTAAAAAAGTTCGGGCTCGATTGAGCCATAAAAAGGCAACATCGAACTCGACTGGCTAAGTATTCGATATAGCTCGACGCAGCTCATAAGCTCGATTTTCCATGAAAAATCTTCCTAATTTCGGGACAAAAAGATCAAAAAAAATGTTGATGTCACTGCATATTTGATTTCCGATATCACTAAATAAATTGTTGATGTCATTCATATATGATTGCTGATGTCACTGCATAATATGTCGATGTCACTGCATAAAATGTTGATGTCACTGCATAAAATGTCGATGTCACTGCATATTCATTTTACAAAGTTTTTTTTTTTGCAATTTGAGTGTTGATGTCACTTCATAAAATGTTGGTGTTATTGTGTGTTATTCGATACTCCCTAGGGCTCGAGCTCGAATCGACTAAAAAAGTTCGGGCTCGATTGAGCCATGAAAAGGCAACATCGAACTCGACTGGCTAAGTACTCGATATAGCTTGACGCAGCTCATCAGCTCGATTTTCCATGAAAAATCTTCCTAATTTCGGGACAAAAAGATCAACAAAAATGTTGATGTCACTCCATATTTGATTTCCGATATCACTAAATAAATTGTTGATGTCATTCATATATGATTGCTGATGTCACTGCATAAAATGTCGATGTCACTGCATATACATTTTACAAAGTTTTTGTTTTTGCAATTTGAATGTTGATGTCACTTCATAAAATATTGGTGTTATTGTGTGTTATTCGATACCCCCTAGGGCTCGAGCTCGAATCGACAAAAAAAGTTCGGGCTCGATTGAGCCATAAAAAGGCAACATCGAACTCAACTAACTAAGTACTCGATATAGCTCGACGTGGCTCATAAGCTCGATTTCCCTTGAAAATTCTTCCAAATTCCGGGACAAATCAACAAATATGTTGATGTCACTGCATATTTGATTTCCGATATCACTATATAAATTGTTGATGCCATTCATATATGATTGCTGATGTCACTGCATAAAATGTCGATGTCACTGCATATACGATTGCCGATGTCAATGCATCGTGGTGGTCAATGCATCACGGTATCTCTCCATCGGGGATGGCTACTACATCGGGGTAGCCCCTGCATTGCGGTGGTCAATGGATCGGGGGTGGTCAATGCATCGCGGTGGTCAATGCATCATGGTGTTACCGAATCGCGGTTGTTAGTGCATCGATGTGTCACTTCATCACGGTGTCTCTGCATCGGTGGTGGTCTCTGCTTCGCGGGTGATCACTGCATCGGGGTGGTCAATGCATCACGGTGATCACTGCATGGTGGTGGTCAATGCATCGCGGTGGTCACGGCATCGGGGTGGGCACGACATTGCGGTGGTCAATGCATCGTAGTGGTCACTGCATCGCGGTGGTCAATGCGAAAAATAAAAAAAATAAAAAATCTCAACCCCAGCATTTGAAGAAAAAAAAAGAAAAAAAAAAAGAAAAGAAATGAAGAAAGCAAAACACAACAGCAGCATTACATAAAAAATGTAAATAAACATTCAGGATCGTGAATGTGATCCGGCCGTTCCTTTTTTTTTTTCATTCATTAAGTCTATTTGGGTCTATCTACCTATTTTTTGTCCTTATAACTAAGTATTTGTTTCGGGCGTTCTTTTTACTCCAATATGTGTCCTTTTGAATAATTGTTCCTTGTTTTAAATCAGAAATCATTATTAACAATCAGGTTATTTTTTATCAAAACTTTTTAGAAACGTATGATCCTCAATGTTTATGTTTTTCTTATACTATATTTTATCACTTCTTAAATTTCGTGAGAAAAAATATCTAAACTATGGAATGTATTCCATTCATATAAAAACAATGCTACATTATTTTCATGTTTTCCCGGAAAAAATAGCATGAGTTAATTTATAAAGGTAGAAATGCTTCCGAGGACAATAACACAATTTCAACCATTATTAAGGACAAATATAATTACATAAGGCAATAAGAACAAACATTAAACTGAATGGACAATTAATATTACCCTTCACCTACAAAACCTAAAAACACACGCATGTATAGCAATTCTATCGTATGTTGTGAAATGGCGTCCATGGAGGGAAGTTAATAGATGCACCCGCCATATCTGCAGTGTACCTATGTGTCAAATTGTACACTTTTTATTTTTAAACATAATTCGAACCGTGTTATCCAGATTTGTTTACTGGTCCATTAGATATTTAGATGTATGTGATATACCACCACACAAAAACTTCCCGTCCATTGACCCCTTCTCTGTCGGAATCCCAACCTTCTCTGTTCAATCCTCCCACCGTATCCAATCCCACCCACCTAAATGGCTGATTCATCCATGGATGACATATCCAACGCTGAATCAATTTCTGCAGTGAAATACGAGTTTTTGGCTAATCAGTTTTCTTCCGCGAATAACAAAAGGCGTTGATATAAGGGGAAGGCCAGGATACGGCATGTACGAACATTCTCCTATTTTTAATATATAAAGGTTTCATTTAAATAAAAAAAAAAAAAAAAAAAGGGCCTAGGTTTATACTTATTTTGTGCAATATTACGGTTTGAATAATGATTGAAGGCCTAGGTTTATACTTACTTTGGTTTCGCCAGTAATGTTTTCTTTTTCTGTTTCTGTTCATTTCTTGTTGGGTAGATGGACAATGTTGCTTTTACTTTATGGGGAGCTTTTACGGTGTGCTGCAACAATGAAAGAAACTTTGGATCACCATGCTTGTGATACATAATGCTGTAGAGGGTGGACGGGGGAGGGCAGTAGATTTCCGTAATGTAAGAGTAAGGGTAAAGCATTGCCAAAAGCCTAAACTAGTTTGAGGTAAGCTCTGGTTAATATTATCCCCCCAGGACCAGAACTTCTTGTTTCAGAGGGTGAATCGGTCAAATTGGATCAACCATTAACGAGTAATCCTAATATAGGCGGATTTGGTCAGGGAGATGCAGAAATAGTACTTCAAGACCCATTACGTGTCCAAGGACTTTTATTCTTCTTGGCATCTGTTATTTTATCACAAATCTTTTTGGTTCTTAAAAAGAAACAGTTTGAGAAGGTTCAATTGGCTGAAATGAATTTCTAGACTTGAATTTTTCCTAGGGGTCAGAGAAACCTCGATCACTACTTTTTTGCTCGGGTTCCTTCTTTATTTTTTATCCGGTAGATGGTCCTCCACAAATAAACAAATACAAATAAAAGGGAACAAACAGGTATGAAAGCTATAATTGTAAACTGCGATCGAATCTATGGAAGCACTAGTTTATACATTCCTCTTAGTGTCGACTTTAGGAATAATTTTTTTTGCTATCTTTTTTTGAGAACCGCCGAAAGTTCCAACTAAAAAGATAAAATGATTTTTCGGTTTTTATCAATTCATGGGTTTCTTAACAATAGAATTCCTATCAATACAATAAAAAAAATGAAAATCCACATTATACACAAAAACAAATTCAAAAGGAAATAGGAAAAGAGTGGATTCAAGAGGCACGTATTGCTCAATGGATACAATCAGCTCATGGTAAAACTTCATATGGGTTCGATGTACTTTTATCTTCAACAAGTGGACCAACATTCAATGCGGGTCGAAGCATCTGGTTGCCCGGCTAGTTAAATGCTATTAATGAAAATAGTAATTCATTATTCTTAACAATAGGTCCTGGAGACTTTTTGGTTCAACATGCCATTGCTCTGGGTTTACATACAACTACATTGATCCTAGTAAAAGGTGCTTGGCGGTAGGAATTAAAATGAATAGTGCAGTAGCAATAAATGTAAGAATATTGACTTCCATAATATAAATAAAAAATCAAATTTAACAATAACCCGGGATTTAATCCCATAGAGATGACAATCCCCTCTCCTTTCAATTCAATGGATGAATTACCTCTCGATGGTTTTGAATCGAATCAATATCATGAATAACAATATCGGAATTCTGAAATGAATTCGTCGTAAAAAATGGAATAGTATAACATAGGAATTTCGTTTAATCATACCGAATCCAAACTTAGATTCCTGATCTAAAAAATAAAGCCCTTTTTATCATTCATTTCTGTTCTTTTTTTTGTATTACCTTGCCTCTCCCATGTATAATTATCCGATGAGAAAGTTCTAATGATCTCGATGTAACTCAAAAATATAGGCATTTGTGGGTTCAATGCGAAAGTTGTTATGGATTAAATTATAAGAAAATTTTGATCTCACCTGAATCGCCCCATCTATCCTCCTGTGGAGAGGTTTGGTTTCAAACCCCGGTTCAAACAGGAGGAGTACGCCATGCTAATGTGCCTTGGATGATCCACATCTCAGGGTCAAGCGCCGATGAGCACATTGAACTATCCATCATGTCCTACCGAGACAGAATTTTTAACTTGCTATCCTCTGGCCTAGCAGGCAAAGATTTACCTCCGTAGAAAGGATGATTCCTTCGATCGACATGAGAGTCCAACTCCATTGCATTGCCAGAATCCCTGTTGTATATTTGAAAGAGGTTGACCTCCTTGCTTCTCTCACGGCACACTCCTCCCGCCGAGCCCCCTTTCTCCTCGGTCCACAGAGACAAAATAAAATATAGGACGGGTTCCAACGCCATGTGATTCATCACGGAAGAAGGGGGTGACTAAGGGGATCACTAACTAATACTAATCTAATAGAATAGAAAGAAGTTTGTCTTTTTGTATACTTTCCCCGGTTTCGGTGAAATCCTTTATTTCACCTACTCTTTCTTTTGAATTCTAATAAGAAAGTCAAGTTAAATAGGTTTATTTTATATTTTTATTTTTCTTTGATTGTTAAGGGTGAATTTACACGTTTTATGAATATATATTTTATGTCAATTTCCCCCATATCTGGATAATTTGCATAAAAAATGAGCGTTTAAATGGATTTATTGAGCAAGTGAGGTTTTAATGAGTTATTCGCAAAATTGGTTTATTTTGGTGTTTTAATCTTGATTTTATGATTATCTGGATGATATTACATTTTTGCGATGTTTTTATGTGCTATAGGTACATGTTTGAGGTTCAAGAGATGATCAAAAGTTGATAAAGTTCGAGCTAATTGATGATGAAGAGATAAAGATGGAAAAGATTGAAGATAAAGTTGAAGAAACCCAAATTCGATCCCCAAGTGGCTGGCGTCAAGGCGGCGTCGGATGAACCCGGCGTTTAAAGCGATGGGCGGCGCGTCAGGAGGAAATTTTACATTCGAGGAAGTTTGGGCGATGTTTGACGGTGGTGGACGGGCGTTTGAAAAGCTCGGCCCGATTCGAAGTTCATTGTAGAGCGGACGGCGTCGGGAAGACCAGACGGGCGTCCGACCGCCGGGCAAGCACAACCGACTTAGTTTTGACCTAGCCGCCTTAGTTTATCTATATATAGCAGCTTGTATTAAACCCTAAAAACAACATCAGACGACCTACAGTCGACTTTGATAAATAAACAGCAGCAGTTTGTCTTTCTCTTTGGTTTTCGAATGCAATCAAAACAATCTTTTGATTTCAAGGGTAATATGAGTAGCTAAACTCTTGGGTTGGACGAACGGGTGAAGCAATTCAAGAGGCGTTCTGGTTTTTCTTATTTTTCTGCGTTTTATTTCGACAAAGGTTAGATTTATATTGCGTTTATTTTGTGCTTAATATCGATAGATAAAGCCTGTGATGTTCGTTTGATGATAGTTGAATGATACCTAAATCACCGCAATAGTAATCAGATTAATCAATTTGTCTAAAAACGAAAGTTATCAAATTGTTAACCTAGATAATAGGTTCGAAAGAATTTATGCCTATCGTGCTTGAAGAATCAATCTTTGATAAAAGTTGATAAACAAATTATCTAAGATATTAGTAATTTGCATTTAGTATAGGTTAATCTTGGCCTTAGTTGATTTGCATGCGTAGGAAATTAGAAGCCTTTGTGGTTATCTTGAATTGTGGATCCTTGTTCGTCTGCCTTTTCTCCCCATTATTTGATAAACCTAAAATTATTAGTTTTGTGACACTTTTAGCCTAAACTTAAAAACACATTCAACCTCACGTTCCTCGTGGGATCGACCCGGCATAACCGCTTTACTACAAGCTTTGCACTTGGAGCGACTAACCGGATTTTTATTACTTGTCTTTTTGTTTCGTTTACAAAAATCCACCACATTGATCTTTCGGGTTGATAAATAAAAGTTAATAGTTATATGTGTGAAATAAAACGGTTTTGAATTTTGCAGTAAATAAAGGATTGATTCTCATTTCCTATGTACAAGGATTAAGTAAAAGGAAACATAAGTAGTAGAGACTGTTTAGCCCAAGACCTTACCCCAAGAAAAAGTGAGCCACCGGTTCAGGTACAAGATACTATCATTACCGCCTGGAGAATTAGACATCCAACCCGTAATCATAGCGACCCAATTGCAAAAGAGCGGAGCTCTACCAAGTGAGCTATATCCCCGAGCCAAGTGGAGCATGCATGAAGTAGTCAGGATGCTTCTTCTATTCTATTCTTTTCCCTGGCGCAGCTGGGCCATCCTGGGCTTGAACCAGAGACCTCGCCCGTGAAGTAAATCATCGCACCTACGGTCCAACCAATCTTTTTGGTTCTTAAAAAGAAACAGTTTGAGAAGGTTCAATTGGCTGAAATGAATTTCTAGACTTGTCGATTTATAGACACCAAGTTTGTAAAAAGAACCAAATTCTTTTTGGTAATTATGTATGATCAAAGATCAAAAAAATGAAAATTCTGAAAACCTATTTGCTAGGTTAGACTCTTTTTCTACCTTTCTACCGGATACTGGTAATTCTAACACCATCCCATTCCGAGGACTCACAGAAATACCGCGGCTGGTGCCACAATCTATTCGTCGTACAACATTGTGTTGTACTACTTCATCAAGTCTACGCGTAAGATATCCAAACATCCGATGTTAAATGCAGTGGTATCCACAACCCCTTTACGGGCTCCGTAGCAAGAAATGATATATTCTGTTAAAGAGAGCCCCTCTCATAAATTGCTTTGAATGGGTAAATCAATCATTTGTCCTTGAAGATCCGACATTAACCCTCTTATACCTACTAATTGATGTACCTGGGATGCATTTCCTCTGGCTCCTGAAAAAGACATAATATGAACTGGATTACAAGGGTCGGTCATAGTAAAAGTTCATGGCCATTATGGGGAAATTTTTTACGAAGAAGACACATTAGTTACATTTATATATAAAAAATCGAGATCATGTGATATAACGCAGGGTCTTCCAAAAGTGGAACAGGTGTTAGAAGTACGTTCGATTGATTCAATATCGATAAATCTCGAAAAGAGGATTGAAGGTTGGAACGAATGTATAACAAGAATTCTTGGCATTCCTTGGGGATTCTTGGTTGGTACTGAGCTAACTGTAGTGCAAAGTCGTATCTCTTTGGTTAATAAGGTGCTCTCATTACAAGGTGCTCTCATATAATTGAGCTAAGTGGACCAGCATTCAATAAGAAAAAATGTAATATAGAAAAAATATTTTCTATTATCCCAAATGGCATAAAAAAATGGCGCCACATTTTTTTGATTTTGGAAAAAGAAATTTTCTCCTAATTAATTATAATTTGGATAATATAATTAATTATGTGTTAAATAATTATAAATAAGAAATTAGTTTTCTTATTGGATAAATAGGAAATTTATTTTTCTATTGGATTTGGTTATTAACCTTTATAAAGAGAGTTTCTCCAATACCAACTTTGATGAAAAACCAACGCCTATTTTGAATAAAATAGAGAAATTTTGTTTTCTTGTCTTCGCCATTGGAAAGAAGAAAAACTAGTTTTTTCTTGAAGGCATATTCGAGGAGGTTCGAATACATGATCTACGTCCATCAGTCGTCGCTTGAAAATACAATCCGGAAGATCACGGCATCTCGATTCGGTTGGGTAATCTCGTAACCTTCTCTTTAAGGTATTAATTAATCGTTCATCAGTTAATTAGATCGTAAAATTCATGTTTCTGTAATAGATCTTGATCTAATCAAGATCTAGATGAATCTGTGTGGGTTCTGACTCGACTCGATTCATTCGAATCGGGTTTTTGGGTCGGATTAATTCAGATTCCGGCAACTCCAACAACTTTAACTACAACATATTACATGGTTTCTAACCTTAAGTTCTACAAAACCGCTCAACCTTGACATCATAAAACCTAGCTAATTACGCATTAGGAGGAGCCCCTTACCTTTTAGCAAGCAAATCCCAATCCAAAACCTTTAGAAAATCTGCAGCACTTTCAAAGGTTTCACTCAACACCTATTTGATCAACCCCAAACTTGGATTAGACTTGATCACAACCATCTAATACAACAACTCTATGAATTTAAGAGATCTAAAACACCAAACTTTGATCAAATCCGCATCGAGGCTAAAACTCATACCTTTACAAAACTCTGAACTTTTGCTATCAAATTGATCCTACTTTCCCACTGATTCCGTTTCTCCAATCCGTTCTGAAAACCGTTAAGAATCGCCTTAGAAACCGGAAGAAAAGCTCTCAGCCCTAACTTCTACCTCTCACACCGTTCTCAGAGAGCGTAGGAAGATTTCTAATTTCTTTTAGGTTATGAGAAATAATGAGATTAATTTTTTCTTGAATAGAAAAATCCCAAAAATAATAATTTCTTATTATTTTTCCTTTTTACCTAAAAATCAGATTTTTCCAAAATATATACATATATTTTCGACATATATATATACCAAAAATATTTAGGGTTAATTCCTTAAAAGTATAGTGTTTTTTATACTTATTAAAGCGCATGGGGCGTAAAGGAATCATTGAACATATGACACATTTTATTCAACTTATCTAATTTACCCTCCCTTTATGTCAACGTGGAATAAATCACTTACCTAAACTTTCTGCGTTATGAATGCTAACAAAAGTTCAAGTGGATCATCCCGGTATCGGAAATCAACTAATGGAGAATATTAACATGCTCCCATATTGTGGTATTGATTCAAGCATAGCCGTCCTTGTTTGCTTTCTCTTCTGACCAAGCTGTATAGTTTTTGTCAGTATAAACGGACTGCCTGAGAAGCTTCCGGCCATATAAACCTCCATCGCCGGAGATCCCTTGACAAAACCACCATTTGGGAATGGTGGTACTACCACATCTGCTGACTCACAGCTTATGCTCCAGGAGGCGTCCATGATTCTTGATTCTCCGGCGAACCCATTTGAACAGAATTGTAACGCTCCGGATATGCAAAATCCAAGGTAGTTAAAAAAGATATTTTTTTCTTACAACGCCTGCCTTCTGGAATCAGTTTGAGCAGGGGAAAGCACATAAAAACATAGAAAAAAGCATATTGCATTCTTGATTCGTTTTTTTTTGGGTGTATTTTGATTGAATCAGGTTTTTATTCGATAAATTGCTATATTTTGCCTTTGCTGTAATTATTATACTTTTTGTAGTTTAGTCTGTGAGTTCTAAATTTCTCTTCTTTGTATATGCTTGTAATAGGTTTTTATTTGTTTATTCATATTTGTTTCATGGATTTGTGTTCAATTTTATATGATTGCAGGTGTTTTATTGCTCATTTGTTAATTTATCTTGTCAAGGGTTGGATCCTGATGCCTACTGGAATATATCTGTTTAACAATTATGAGTCTTTCAGTACATAATTTTGAATTGAAGATTTTGTGAAAGATTTTTATATCTTTGGATTGAAATGGAGTTGCTTATTCACAGGGATTTAGAAAGATTGATCCTGAAAGATGGGAATTTGGATATGAAGATTTTGTGAAAGATCAAAAGCATTGTCTGAAGAATATTTATCGCAGAAAACCAATTCATAGCCATAGTAGTACTCAAGGTACATTGGACCCAGAAAGAGCAGCTTTTGAAGAAGAAATCCAAAAACTGTCTCGCGAGAAGACTTCTCTTGAGGGCAATCTCGTAAGGTCACAACAGCAGCAGTCTACAGGGAAACTCCAGTTTGAAGACTTAACTCAACATGTGAGCGTCATGGAACAAAGGCTGGAAAATTTACTGAGCTTTTTCGAGAAATCAGTTCAGAGTCCTTTCTTTGTTGAACGTCTTGCTGAAAAGCTCGAGTCCATGGATGTATCTGCATATAACAAGAGAAGAAAACTGCCTCAGGTTCATGATTCCCACCAATCTGCTGAAGAAAAAACTACACAATTTTTTTTAATTTTTAATTATCCCATTCCTTATAAAGTGACATTGATGTCACTGCAGATGTTACTGCATACATTAGATAATTAATGAAGTGACATTGAGGTCACTGCATCGCGGTGTCACTTCATCGCGGTGTCTCTGCATCGCGGCGTCTCTGCATCCCAGTGTCTCTGCATTGCGGTGTCATTTCATCGTGGTGTCTTTGCATTGCAGTGTCTCTGCATCGTCAAATGTTATAACATCGCGATGTCTCTGCATTGCGGTGTCACTTCATCGTGGTGTCTCTACAATGCGGTGTCACTTCATCGCGGTGTTTCTGCATCGCGGTGTCTCTGCATCGTGGTGTCTCTTATTCGCGATGTCTCTGCATCGTCAAATGTTATAACATCGTGATGTCTCTACATCGGGGGTGGTCACTGCATCGCGGTGTCTCTGCATCTGTGTTGGTCACTGCATCGTGGTGTCTCTGCATCGGAGGTGGTCACTGTATCGAGGTGATCAATGGATTTGGTGTGGTCAATGCATCGTGGTGTCGCTGTATCACTTCATCGAGGTGTCTCTGCAATGCGGCATCTCTGCATCACAGTGTCTCTGCATCGGGGATGGTCACTGCATCGCGGTGTTTCTGCATCGCGGTGTCACTTCATATGCGGTGTCTCTGCATCACGGTGTCGCTTCATCGCCGTGTCTCTACATCGCGGTGTCACTTCATCGCCGTGTCTCTGCATCGCGATGGTCATCGCATCAGGCGTCGCGGTGGTCAATGCATCAGGATGGTCATTGCATCGAGGTGGTTAATGCATCGGGGTGGTCAATGCGTCGCGGTGGTCATTGAATCGCGGTGGTCAATGTATCGGGGGTGGTCATTGTATCGCGATGGTCAATATATCGTTTAAAAAATAAAAAAAAAAACCTGAATAGTTCCCCAAAAAAAAAAAAAAAAAACAACCTTAACGCCTGGAAAAAAAAAACAAAAAACACAAACAGCGTCCTCCCCTTTTTCTTATTTCTTTATTTATTTATTTTTTTCATTAAGGGTATTTGAGTCTATCTATCTAATTTGTGTCATTATATGTCCAACAGATTTCTTTTTATCCTTATAAATCCAATGAGTCCGTTTTGTGTACTTTTGGGTCTTTGGCCCTAATATTTAACTCCATCAAAGAAGTAAAGAATAATAATATTTCGTTTTCGTAAAATGACACGTCTGACATTTTCCGAAAATCGGAATATTACACTGTAAGCCAACAGAAGATGTTCATAACAACATCATCAACAAGAAATGATTCATTCGGAAGAAAAGTTTGATCTTTCTTACTGAGCTTTCTCTGTCTTCTTGATCCTGAGTTTGCACATAGTAAATCGGACATGGATCTAGCTGTAAAAACTAAAAACAAAAAGAAAAAAAAAAATAGAAATCGATAAACTGCTGGACTAACCTCAAGAAGGCTCACGCAGAATGAGACCTTAAATTGCTCTGTATTATGTGCTCTTCAACTGGATTGCTCTGCTCTTCAAGTGGATTGTGATTAGAATAAAAGCGAAGAAATTAATGGGGACTATGAATGAACCCTAATCAATTAAGCTCCCGTTATTTTGAAATTTGGTCCTGCCACCATAACCAAATGAGAAGCTGGGAAGAAAGACTCACAGAAGTAGAAAAGGATCCAATTCTTTTATATAAAAAACAACACGATTGACGCTTTTTTTAGGGCTATTATTTACCTTCGAGTCGGTCTATTGTTACTAGCACACTATACTGTTTTTATAGAATGGGTATTAGATAAAAACTAAACAAAGACTTGATTCAAAGAATATTGACAAAGAAGATGCATTGCAGCGGCTGCTCAACCTGAGCTATGTTTTTGGTAAAAGTAAAACTCAAAAATACAATTAGATTTCCAGAAGTTTATATCCCTAGGGTAAAATAACAGAAAGGGACATAAGTGCCCTTACAACCAAAAATACCTAAAATACCCTTATTTTCCAATACCCCCCCTCAAACGAAATGGTCCGGGAAGAACATTGAGTTTGCTTCGAAATTCTTCAAACGGTAGATGAGAAAGAGCTTTGTAAGTTTAGTCACTAGTTCTTTGTGAGGAGGGCACATAATTAACTTGAAGACGTTTAGCCAATACTTGATTCCGGATAAAGTGAACATCGAGCTCAATGTGCTTTGTTCGAGCGTGATAGACGGGATTTTGAGCTAAAGAGGTAGCACCTAAATTATCACACCAAGCAACCGGGATACGGGAAATAGGAATCTGCATCTCAATTAGAAGTTGATTGATCCACATGAGTTCAGCTGCTAAATTTGCAAGAGCCCGATATTCAGATTCGGTGCTACTCCGAGCCACAACAGGTTGTTTCTTTGAGCTCCACGAGACGAGAGAGCTGCCTAAAAACACACAATAGCCTCCAATAGACTTTCTATCGGAAGGGAAACAAGCCCAATCGGCATCGGAAAAACCTACCAAGTCCATGTTCCCAGCAACAGGAAATAATAATCCATATCCCAAGGTTCCTTTGACGTAACGCAGGAGCCGTTTAAGTGCTTGCCAGTGAATGTCCGTGGGACGTTGCATAAACTGGCTTGAGTAATTAACCGAGAATGACAGGTCAGGCCGGGTGTTGGTAAGGTATTGTAAACCACCGATGGCACTTCTGTAAATAGTGGGATTAGACATCGGTGAACCTTGATCAGGTGAAAGGTGTTTACCTGCAGGCAACGGAGTAGTAATCGGCTTGATATGATCCAATTTCAGCCGATGGAGAAGCTGGGCCGCATAATGCGATTGAGAAAGATGCAGTCCGGTTGAGCTTCGATGAGCCTGCATACCTAGAAAATGTGTGACAGGGCCCAAATTCTTGAGTGCAAACGGAATGCAATTTGTTGAATAAACTCACGTATAAACTCGTGGTTATTTCCAGTAATTAAAATATCATCGACATATATCAACACATATAGCAAAGTGGAATCCAAGTGAAAAATAAAAAGAGACGTATCGGCCTGAGATTGAATGAAACCCCAGCTCACCATTTGGGATTTAAGCGCATCATACCATGCCCGAGGGGCCTGTTTCAAGCCATACAAGGCTTTGTTTAATTTGCACACAAAGTGAGGTTTTGTGGGATCAATAAAGCCTTCTGGTCGTGGCATAAATACCTCTTCATCAATGCCCATTTAAAAAGCGTTATTTATGTCAACTGGTTAATTTGCCAATTCTTTGAAACGGCAAGAGCAAAAATAATACGGATTGTTGAAGCCTTGGCAACAGGGCTGAAGGTATCTTTGAAATCGACGCCGTAATTTTGATGAAATCCTTTCGCAACAAGCCTCGCTTTATGTTTGAGAATCGTACCATCCGGATTAAGTTTGAGTTTGAAAACCCAACGATTCCCAACTAAATCTTTGTGAAGAAGAGGAGGCACAAGGTCCCAAGTACCGCTCGTTTTAAGGCTCGAAACTCATCAACCATGGCGACCTTCCATTCAAATTTTGATTTATGGCATCGGAAACCTTAGTAGGTTCAGCAAGATGAGTTGGAAGACATGTAGAGGTGATGGAGGAGGAATAGGTCTTGGGTTTGAAAATACCACTTTTCGACCGGGTTTGTATAGGGTGATGTAAATGTGGTGGTGGTGGTGGTGGGGGAGAGGGTGAGGGAAGTGGTGAAGAAGAGGGACTAGGAATAGGGGGATAGATGGGACTCGAAGGAACAAGATCAGGATCTTCAGCTTCAGAGTTTTGAAGAGGAGAAAAGCTATTAGATGTGGGAACAGGGGTGGAGTGTAAAGGAGACGCAGGTGCAGCAGCAGAGATATTATCAGGAAGAGAGGTATTAATAGCTTGAGGCATAATATCAATAACAGGACTCTCACTAGGAGTTTGGAGAAGCACAAAATTGTTAGGCTCATATAAAACAGCTCTAGAGGGACCTTGACTAAAACCATCTTTAAAGGGAAAAAGAGCTTCGTTGAACACCACATCCCGACTAATATACACCTTGCCACTTTGATCAAGGCATTTATACCCCTTATGAACAGGACTTAACCCAAGATAAACGCATCTGACAGTGTGATTTTGGAACTTAACATTTTGAAATGGTCTTAAATTGGGATAACACGCACATCCGAACACCTTATATTTAGAATAATTAGGAATAGTTTGGAACAGAATTTCTGTGGGAGAACGATGGTCTAACACAGGCGTGGGCAAATCATTGATAAGAGCAACAGCTTCTTGAAAACTATCCCACCAAAATTTAAGAGGCAAGGATCCTTGGGCAAGGAGTGTGAGACCAATTTCAGTGATGTGTCGGTGTTTTCTTTCAGCCCTGCCATTTTGGGCATGAGCATGAGGACAAGGGTGCCTAAAAACAATACCATGATCCTTAAGAACATTTTCATAAGGTCTATACTCCCCACCCCAATCAGATTGGACACATTTAATGGTAGTATTAAATTGGTTTTCAACAAGTTTTTTAAACTGAATAAAGGTGGGGAGAGTTTCGGATTTGGTTTTCAAGGGGAAGATCCAGGTGTACCTGGAATAATCATCAATAAAATGTAGGTAATATAGGTAACCATTCATAGATTTCACTGGAGCAGGGCCCCACAGGTCAGTATAAATAAGATCCAAAGCAGCAGTAGCATGAAAATTAGACTTGGGATAAGGCAGGGAATGGGATTTACCATACTGACAGGCTTCACAAAAATTTAAATTTTGATTAAAAGGAACATTACAATGACTCAAAACAAGACTGAGAATTTTTTTTGAAGGGTGGCCAAGTCTCCTATGCCACACATCAATATTCTTTTCAATACCAGAAACAAGTGCATAAGACTCACGACAATTAACATTATTGGAATCTATTTCCAACTTAGGTAAAGCAATAAAAAGAGACTCAAGTTTGGAGTGAGGAGAGCTCAGGTTTGAAGAGAGTTGAGGAGTGGAACCACTTGAGACATTGATCTGATATAGCCCATTCCTAAGATGTCCTGTTTGAAGAAGCTGACCTGTTTTCTTGTCCTTGATAAGGCAAGATTTGTCATTGAATTCAACAACAACAGGGTAGTCAGTGGTCAATCTAGAGACGCTAATAAGATTTTTAGTGATCAGAGGGACGTGTAGGGATCGTTTCAAGTGCAGGTGTGTGTTATTTTTTGTGGGTAAAATGCAGGATCCAGTATGTAAAATAGGAAGCAACTCACCATTACCAACTGCTAAGGATTCCGAGCCATTATAATCAGAACTGAGATGCAAGTTATTAAGATCTCCAGTGATGTGGTTTGTGGCCCCACTGTCCATATACCAAGCAGGATCGGCTGAAGTTTGAGAACTTGCAAGGTAGGCTGAACTCTGTCTGTTGTTGTTGTTATTGACATTCCCAGGCACAAAATCCGTCTCAAACCTATGCCAACATGATGTCACAATATGGCCATTCTTCCCACACAACTGACACACCATCTTGCTCCCATTGCCATTCAAATTTCTACCACCTCTGCCCCTACCTCTTCCACCTCTCCCTCTATTGTTTTGATTCTGTTGTGGAGGTGATTGAGGTGATCGAGGACCCTGAGGTCGTGGTCTATTAGCTTGAGCATTTATATAGTGAGCAGATGGATAACCATTCAAGTCTGAGGTTGGATTGAATCTGGCAAGCAAACCTTCATGAGTCATCAACTGGGATTGCACCTCTTGCCAAGATAGTGACCCAACTCTAGCTGTTATATTCACTATCACTGATTCATATTCTCTGTCCAATCCACCCAAGGTTGCCAAAATAAGCTCAGACTTGGAAATTGGATAGCCTGCTGCAGCCAAATTGTCAGAGTATGACTTCATTTGGGACAAATACTCAGACATAGACTTAGTTCCTTTAGAAGCCCTGGTTAAGGCAATCTTGAATTGCAACATTCTAGCCTCGGATTGATTGTTAAACAAAGTCTCCAAAGTAACCCAAATTTCCCTAGCTGTGTTGCATCCAACCACTTCAAGAAGAGCCTCTTCAGTCATAGAACTCATCATCCATCCCATTAATAGCTGATCAGTGACCGACCATTCCACTGATGTTTGAACTCGTTGGAAAGGAGATGGAGAGTTCTGAAATACACCAGAGCCATCACGAACAGAGGGATTATCACTCAAGATATGGTCCTCTAGTCTGTGACCTCGAATAATGGGCACCACTGTAGATTTCCAAAGAAGATAGTTCTTCTTGTCCAGCTTGACATTACAAATTTGATTCAGATGACCTGCAAATGGAAGACCGGGCAGCAGTGAAGTAGGAATAGTAGGTGGTGACGGTATTCCGGTGGAGAAGAGCGGCTGATAGACAGTAGGTCTGGTCGGATTCACTCCTGCGCCAAAAGGAATCGAGGTTCCCTGAAACCCTAAACTCTGATAGTTGGGTAGAAAGAACGATCCAAGAGTGAAACTCGAAGACTCAGCTGCCAATGATCCAAGACCAACTACACTTCTTTGATTTTCACCTGCGGTGGCGGCTATGGCAGGATCTACAGTCACCGGCTCACTAGAACCTCCAACAGTTGGATTAGTTCCCGTCGAAACGGCGGTGGACGGAGCTCCGCTAGTCATGGTGAAGAAATCTCGAACCTAGCTCTCTGATACCAAGATAAAAACTAAACAAAGACTTGATTCAAAGAATATTGACAAAGAAGATGCATTGCGTGGTCGCTCAACTGAGCTATGTTTTTGGTAAAAGTAAAACTCAAAAATACAATTAGATTTCCGAAGTTTATATCCCTAGGGTAAAATAACAGAAAGGGACATAAGTGCCCTTACAACCAAAAATACCTAAAATACCCTTATTTTCCAATAGTATTTGTTTATAAGGACTAGTTTCGGTACTTAATTAGGCACTTATGACACACTTAAAAGATATTTGGTTTTAAGGACATATTTTTTCCAAGTTTCCTAATTTACCCTTCTACAAAATTGAGCAGCTGAACTTAAAAGAAAAAAAAAACCAACGACCCATCTTCTTCGCCTCCCTGTTTCTTCTCCCTCCCTGCTTGATTCATTTTGCCTCTAGCATACACCGCCCCTTCCCGGCCGCCGTCCCCTTCATCAAATGGGTTGAGAATCGAGCGATCTTGTTGCGGAGCCTCTTTGAAGGGCAAGGTGGATTGAGTTATTTTCTTGTTCCTTCGTATTTTCCTCTACCGGGGCTTCGGGTTACTTCTCCTCCTCTGTTTTTTCAGGTTGCTTTTCCTCTGCTATAGGCAGCAACTAGATTCTTCTCTGGCAACGGCGGAGGAGGAGTTTCTTCGTCGACGCCCGATTATACATTTAATCTGAGAAAAAATGCTCCTTTTCTCCAAAGGATAATAAATCAAGGCAAATTCTCGTAAGGCAGATTTCACAAAAGTACTACATGAAATCACAGGTTGTCAACATTGGACACGAATTGAAGATGAAGACCTTCAGTTCAACACAGTGATCCATTGAGGGCAACGGAATCAACTCCATTTTCAGGGCAACTTGCTGGGATTTCTCTAGAAAACTTTTCTTCACTTTCTTGATTCATCATTTTTTTCTCCATCTCCGAGACCAACTTTCGTAAACTAAATTTTGGAAAATAAAATGAAAAATGAAACGCTGCTATTGAACACTGTAGTTAGTAGTTACTTTTCTATGCAATTTCTTTGTGTTTACTTATGTAGTTTTTAGTCTTTTGATGTAGTTGCCAGATCGTAGGCCTTTTGATCCGAGCTCTGCAACTCAAGAAGAATGTGAAGAGTTGCAGCGAACGAATATGCCGTTATTTGCTTATGTGCCTTCAACACTGCTACAAACATTTGATGACATTTCAGCTACTATTTTGTGTGTAATGTGTCTTTTCATTTTTGATTAAAGATACAAAACAACACAAAAACAAGTTCCCAGAAAAATATGCTTCAGATTAGGTACAAAGAGGATGCTCCTGTTCTTTTTGTCTTGTATTATTGTGGAAACAAATATAAAGTATATAAAAGGAATGCAATTCCATTTTTTAAGGTTATGATTATCACTGGTTCTGATTTCTTGTCATTATTTTAGCCGTAAATTACACTACTTGTGCACCATATCAAACCGACCTTCGGAAAATCATTTTTTCAGTCAATAATCGACCTTTTCCAAGTCGAATCTTGACTTATTGCGAGGGAATTAAGGTTCTCAAAGCTGAACTAGGGTTCCAACCGGAAAGGGAAAGGAGAATCAGGAAGGAAATGTTAGATTGCCGATGTTACTGCATAAATTGTTGATGTCATGCAAATATGATTGCCGATGTCACTACATAAAATGTTGATGTCACTGCATAAATTGTTGATGAAACGCATATATGATTGCCGATGAAACGCATAAATTGTTGATGAAACACATATATTATTTGCCGATGGCACTACATAAAATGTTGATATCACTGCATATATGATTGCCGATTTCACTGCATAAAATGTTGATATCACGGGTCTCTTTTGCTTAAAAGGATGCCTGAGTTTTTTTTAATTTTAGTTTGGATACCAACTCTGAGGTTCCTGTTTAGATTCAATTGCCCAATCTTCATCGCGGTGTTTCTGCATCGCGGTGTCTCTGCATTGGGGGAGGTCGCTGCATTGCGGTGTCTCTGCATCGGGGTGGCCACTGTATCGCGGTGGTCAATAGATTGAGGGTGGTCAATGCATCACAATGGTCACTGCATTGGAGGTGTCTCTGCATCACGACGTCTCTATATCGGGGGTGGTCATTGCATCGTGGTGTCTCTGCATCATGGGTGGTCACTGCATCACGGTGTGTCTATGCATCGGGCGCATTTTTTTTCCTGGCTGTGCTTTTTTGACGCTTTTTGAACGGTAAAGAGACATCGTGGTGTCTCTGCATCATGGTGTCTCTGAATCAGGGGTGTTGCTGCATCGGTTGTGGTCATTGCATCGTGGTGTCACTTCATCGCGGTGTCTCTGCATCGTGGTGTTTCTGCATTGCGGTGTCACTTCATCATCGCGGTGTCTCTGCATCGCGGTGTCTCTTAATCACGTTGTCTTTACATCTCGGTGTCTCTGCATCGTCAAATGTTATAACATCGCGGTGTATCTTCATCGCGGTGTCTCTATATCGTCAAATGCTGTAACAACACGATGTCTCTACATCGTCAAATGTTATAACATCGTGATGTCTCTGCATCGCGGTATCACTTCATCGCGGTGTGTCTACATCGCGGTGTCTCTACTTCGGGGGGGGGCTCACTGCTTTGTGTTGTCTCTTCATCACGGTGTCTCTACATCGATGTGGTCAATGCATCACGATTGTCAATGCATCGGGTGTGGTCTCTACATCGCGGTGGTTGTTGCATCGGGGTGGTCACTGCATCACGGTGGTGAATGCATCGCGGTGGTTAATGCGTCGTGGTGTCTCTGCATCGGGGGTGGTAACTGCATCGTGGTGTTTCTGCATCGGGGGTGGTAACTGCATCGCGATGGTCAATCCATCTAGGTGGTCACTGCATCGGGGTGATGACTGCATCGCGGTGGTCAATGCATCACGGTGTCACTGCATCGGGGTGTCTCTGCATTGTGGTGGTCACTTCATCGCAGTGGTCAACGCATCACGGTTATCTGTGCATCACGGTGTCACTTCATCACGGTGGTCAATGCATAAAGTGTCACTTCATAAAATGAGACACTAGAATAAGGACAAAAAAAAATATGAATTGGGGTGTAACAATTATGTTGATCGTAGTTTTGTATTAAAAGATATAGCCGTTTGAAGTCGATTTTATGAAGAAAAAAAATCGATTTTCTGAAAATAAACCGGAAAAATATCAAATATTATCGCGGAGTAGCTTCATCAAATGTCACTGCATCCCGGTGGTCACTGCATCACGGTGGTTAATGCATCGCGGTAGTCACTGCATCGGGGTGGTTAATGCATCGCGGTGGTTATTCCATCGAATGGTTTGTTAGTAATACCATCCGCAGCGGAAACGATTTATGGATCTAGATCTATAAACTACACGTAATAAAATAACTAGATCTATTCTACAAGGGGGTTGTAGAACATACCTCTTGGATCTCAAAATCCAAGTTGAAGAACCGCAATAGGATGAACGAAGGAAAGCGTGAAGAGCACCACGATCTTCCGTACGTGTGATCCAAGCAACTCCCGGTGGAAGGAATTCTCGACTCGAACCCTCCCGATATGCTACCCGGAAAAATCTCCAAGATTTTCCCCTTGACTCCCCTTGGCCGAAATTTTCCTTCTCCTCTCTAAGAGGTAGAAGTCGAAAATTGTAGTGTGTTATTTGGCTTGGGAGAACTCTCTTTATATAGGAGAGTAAAACTTAAGCCCCAAGGATTTTATAATTAATACAAAATCAATTATGATAATCCTATTAAATAAAAGATAATCCCATAATATTCTAGAACAAATCTAGGATAATATTTATCTTTATTTCTTTCCATAAATATTTATCCAATAAATATTTTGTGCATATGTCTTATTAATACACAAGAAAACTAATTTCTTGTTTCTTAAAAAATATGCCATGGCTGAAATTCATCATCATTGACCTAGTCAATGTTATTTTCGGCTAACACACTAATTTTGCCAAGATTATGAAAAATGTCTTTTTCACATATTTAATTATTTAGCCCAACTAATTTAATAGTCCACTAAACAATTAATTCACATATCGTTTTAATAAAGTCCAATAAGAACTAAATTAATATTATTAGGATTCGACGTCCGAGAATAGCTATGCTATATTAGGAGGCACGTCGGGGACCATGGACTAATAATCAGCGGCTCCGATAAATCAAATAAATAATTATAGAATAATTATATTCGATAAATCAATCACAAGAATATGCCACCATAATCCCGTGACTGCACTCCTCCGATTATGAGATTATATTTATCTCCTCACGAGAATAATAATAAGCGTCCATTGATATAATCATTACATATGGATTAATCCTCCATAGACTGTTCATTCTAAATCGGGAAGTTACCGTTAACCTTTTTAGAACCTCTTATCCTTATTTACCATTAACCCCTAGTGATCAATTAATTCATACAACTCATTTGGTGATCAATCAAAGTGTGATATGAACTCGCGCGATCGATCGCTTTCTAGGATTAACAAATAAGTGGAAGCGCTATCTACTTCCATAAATGGAAGGAATGGATTCCGTATACGTGATAACACGGACTACTCACTCAATCCAAAGATTACAATGCCAAGATGGGGTAATTCGGACCCACAGACTCGGTGTAATCCTTAACCGTCAAGTCAAACTTCATATCGATTCAAGCGGTTATTTGTGATCACCTCGAGATTAAGATATATCCATAAATATGATCATCCATTGATTCGATAAGACTTCTCGATTACGGAATTATATCGTGAACTCTAATCAAATCGGTCCAAATACTATATGATATATCTATCATATATAAATGCCCCATTAGGTTCTCTTAACCGAAAGTCCGGATAAGACAATCACACCAAGCGTGTTTCAGGCGCATTAATAGCACGTTAAAGGAGAGACCCGATACTCTCGATTAACTTCACTACGGGCTAATTGTATTTTAAGTACATCTTCACTAACTCAATCCTCCTGTGTATATCCCATACACTGAGTTAAGTGATTACATAAACGATATACTTAGGGTTTTCTGTAGTGTAAATACTATTGTCACATCGGTGATTATGAGAATAATAAATATGAACAATAACGTCAATTCATTTATTAAATAAAACAATTACAAAAATTGTCTTTCGGGCATCACACCTAACATGGTTGTCACCTCATAAATCGTTGCTAATGTCATTGTCCATGGTTGCTGGGTGTACAATTTTCTCAACCGTGATATAGCCGTTTGAAGTCAATTTTATGAAGAAAATAAATCGATTTTCTGAAATTAAATAGGAAAAATATCAAATGTCATCGCGGTGTTGCTTCATCGCGATGTCGGATCATCAAATGTCACTGCATCACGGTATCACTTCACGCGGTGCCTCTACATCGCGGTGTCACTTCATCACAGTGTCTCTGCATCGGGGTGTCTCTGCATCGTTGTGTCACTTCATCGCGATGTCTCTGCATTGTCAAATGTCATAACATCGCGATGTCTTTGCATCGCGGTGTATCTGCAATGTGGTGTCACTTCATCGTGATGTCTCTACATTACGGTGTCTATACATCGTCACATGTCACAAAATCGTGATGGTCACTGCATCCCGATAGCCACTGTATCGCGGTGGTCAATAGATTGAGGGCGGTCAATGCATCGCGGTGGTCAATGCATCGCGATGGTCACTGCATTGGAGGTGTCTCTGCATCGCGGCGTCTCTGTATTGGGGGTGGTCACTGCATCGTGGTGTCCCTGCATCGGGGGTGGTCAGTGCATCGCGGTGTCTCTATATCGAGGTGGTCACTGCATCGCGGTGTGTCTCTCGTGATCGGATGCGTTTTTTTACGCCCTTTTTTTTTTTTTTTTTTCTGGACATGATTTTTTTTTGAACACTTTTTTGAACGGTAAAGGGATATTGCAGTGTCTCTGCATCGGGGGTGGTCATTGCATCGCGGTGTCTATGCATCGTGGTGTTTCTGCATTGTGGTGTCATTACATCGTCGCGGTGTCTCTTAATTGCAATGTCTCTGCATCGCGGTGTCTCTGCATCGTCAAATGTTTTAACATCGCGATGTCTCTGCATCGTCAAATGTTATAACATCGTGATGTCTCTGCATCGCGGTGTCACTTCATCGCGGTGTCTCTGCATCGGGGGTGGTCATTGCATTGTGGTGTCTCTACATCGGGGGTGGTCATTGCATCACGGTGTCTCTGCATCGCGGTGTCACTTCATCGCGGTGTCTCTACATCGATGTGGTCAATGCATCGCGGTTGTCAATGCATCGGGTGTGGTCTCTGCATCGCGGTGGTCGTTGCATCGGGGTGGTCAATGCATCGCGGTGGTGAATGCATTGCAGTGGTTAATGCATCACGGTGTCTCTGCAAGGCGGTGTCACTTCATTGTGGTGTCTTTACATCACGGTGTTATTTCATCGTGAAGTCTCTGCATCACGGTGGCCACTATATCGGGATGGTCAATGAATCGGGGTGGTCAATGCAACGCGGTGGTCAATGAATCGGGGTGGTCACTGCATCATGATGGTCAATGCACCACGTGGGTCAATGCAATGGTGTGGTCACTACATCGCGGTGGTGAATGCATCGCAGTGTCTCTGCATCGAGGTCTCTCTTCATCGTGATGTCTCTACATCATGGTGTCACTGCATCGTGATTGTTAGTGCATCACGGTGTCTCTGCATCGTATTGTCTCTGCACCGCGGTGTCTCTACAATAGGGGTGGTCACAGCATCGCGGTGGTGAATGCATCGTGGCGTCTCTGCATCGCGGTGCATCTGCAATGGGGGGTGGTCACTGCTTCGCGGTGGTGAATGCATCGCAGCGTCTCTGCATCGCGGCGTCTCTGCATCGCAGTGTCACTTCATCATGATGTCTCTGCATCACGGTGTCTCTGCATCGTCAGATGTCATAACATCGCGGTGTCTCTGCAATGCGGTGTAACTTCATTGCGGTGTCTCTACATCGCGGTGTCAATGCATCAGGGGTGGTCACTGCATTATGGTGATCAAATGCATTACGGTGGTCACTGCATCGGGGTGGTCACTGCATCGCTATGTAACTGCATGGCGGTGTCTCTGCATCGCGGTTGTCAGTGCATGGCGGTGTCTCCGCATCGCGGTGTCTCTGTATCACAGTGTCACTTTATCACGGTGTCTCTGCATCGCGGTGTCAATTCATCGTGCTGTCTCTTCATCGCGGTGTCACTTCATCGTGATGTCTCTGCATTGTGGTGTCTCTGCATCGCGGATCGTGGTGGTCACTGCATCGCGGTGGTCAATGCATCACGGTGGTCAATGCATCGTGGTGGTCACTGGGTCGTGCGTCGCGGTGGTCATTATATCGGGATGGTCAATGCGTCGCGGTGGTCAATGCGTCTCGGTGGTCAATGCATCAGGGTGGTCAATGCGTCGCGGTGGTCACTGAATCGCGGTGGTCAATGCATCGGGATGATCAATACATCACGGTGGTAAATATATCGTGTGGGTCAATGCAACACGATGGTCACCATGATAAATAAAACATAAATAAAAAAAAACGATTGCAGCAGAAAAAAAAAAAAAAAAAAAAAAGCCCTTCTTGTATATCATCCAGAAAAAATAAAAAATAAAAAAACGAATACAAAACAACAACAACATTGCCGCCGTTTTTTTTTCTTTAATATTTTCGCAAACAGCAGCTTCATAACCAATGCACCAGTTTATTTTTTATTTCCTTTTATTTTAATTTTTCTTCATTAAGGTTATTTGAGTCTATTTATCTCAATTGTGTCCTTATAACCAAATAAGTTTTCTTACTGTCCTATTTGCCTTATTAAGTCTATTTTGTGTCCTTTTAGACCCTTGCCCCTTTATAGAATTAATCTTGTGAAAATCGATTCTATATATACTCAAAAAACGATACGATTTTTGCAAAATCTATTTAGGATCGACTCTCTACAAGACACTTTGTGTCTAGAATCCACTTTTCTACCGAGAAAATAATGTTGTGAAAATCGATTTTATGGTCAAAAATCAATTTTTACAAGGTCGATTTAGAATCGAATCCGTAGAAATCAATTAGTGACTTTAGAATCCACTTTTACAAAGTCGATTATATCATGGTGCACCGTATATTTATTGAGCTGTACGTAAATAAAAGCCTCCTTTATTTATGCTTGTAACACCACGATTGTTTCAATCGGTAGGGTAATCGAGCTGAATTGAATCGATACTTTCTAGGTTCGAACTCGACATGATTAAAAAGACTTGGGTTTGAAACTCGGCTCGAGCTCAATCAAGTCATAAAAGGACATGATCGAACTCGACTCATTAAATACTTGATATTGATTTATAAAATATTAGTTTTATTGTAGAAATAACTTCTATATATATATACTTTTTTAAATTCAACTAAAAAGAAATTAAGGTTGCTACGAATCGGCCCCCAATTAAAACAATTCAACCTAAAGTCCCGAACCATTGGTGTCATGGTGTTTTGGTTTGGTTTGAACTATAAAATATCCAAACCATACCGACTAGTAGCATACAAAAACCAATCCAACCCCACCCAACCTGACCTAAACTTAGCCCTACCCTCTTGGTAGCCACTTCCTTTTTAGCCTTCAACACCGTAGTCGTCTCCGTCTTTTCCTCCGCATCTTTACCTCTGGAAGACTTAGAAATCACCATCTTTGACGGTTGTACTATCATTATATATGATATTTGTTGAATGCACCAACCAGAGCAGTCTGTGTTTTTTTTAAAGTTGACTTGTACACCGTGGATATTTCACCGGAACTAGATGAAGATGATGTGCCATCTTGTAAATGTTGACCAATCGCGGCACAACCATTGCTATAAGTGCTCATGGCATCCAATAAATACGGTCCACGCAGGCGACAATGTTCAAAAACAACCTCTTCAAAGGCATTAGGTGGTTTGCGCAATATGTGCAACAATGTATTACAAGACATTGTAAATACATCAATATTGTAATCCAAAGATACCTTTGTTGCATAAGGATTAAAATATGATAGTAATTTACGTCCCGGTTCGTTGTAATACGGTTGACTATTGAGCACAAGTCCTTGAATCGATACCAAAACTTGAAGAATGGTGGATCTTTTCGGATCCCATAATTCGACTCCCTTTCCGCTCCAAGTGTGTAACAAGCTCAAACAAACCTTCCCATTTGCATAAAGATTTGGATTAAGGCAATAGCCGTGAGAATGATAGTGAAGTTTCGGCGGTTGTGACGGATAGTTTGGAGGAAGAAGAATATCGAAGAAGAAAAGACAGTCGTGGTAGGGAGTCCCTGATGGACCGATAATCATAGCACGAAGCAAATCGACCCTTTGCTCGTAGGCCCGGACGTAAATGGATTCGGGAAGATTTTTTTCAAGGATTTTCCACTCTTTTGCAATAGCTTTTGAGGTTGAACTGGTTGGACTCTTGAAGTATGATGGCGTATTTTCTCTAACAAAGTGATGGTCTGAAAAGGCTGATGCATTAGATACTATGTCGAAATCTTTAAGCTTGATGATACATTTTTCATCCTTTCGTTCTGCACCTGATCAAAATTATATAATGGAATAAAAGTTATAAAATAAAATATGTATTTTCCATATAAAAACAGGGAAGAAAATATACTTGATTACATTATGAAATGTGTCATATTTCCCTGATTACTAAAAAAAAATAGGATGGTGATACATATATTGGTGCAACAATAATAAAAGCATATCAAGAAAGATTTGTGAATATATAACAAACAGACATATATAGGCGACAGATTTTATGAAATGTTTTGTCATTCTATCACCTTTAATTTTATAATAGGAGGGTTTAACAAAGCATTTTATATGCTTAAGAAAATCTGCCGAGTCTAATCAATAATAATCTAAATAATTTAAAATTTCATTACTTTGCTCTTCGAATACGAGAAACCTAAAACCAGAATTTCCTTGACTCAGAAAACCCTTTTTTTTTCCAAAATTTTACTTCATGGAGATATATATATATATATATATATATATATAGACGAGACTTAAAAGTTAATTACATTGCAGATCGAGTGAGAGGAAAATGAAATTACCTGACGCCATCGCAAATCTGTAGCCTTTGGGCAGACTGAGGAGTTCTTCGTTTTGTACAAATTAAGGTGGACCGACGGTAATGCGCTTGTTAGGGCTCACTTTTAATATAAAAATATATTACAATTGGATAGGCATTGATTTGATATAAGTTGTTTTTTTTTTTAGGGTAGATTTGATTTAAGTTTGATCCACTGAAGTTTTCCTGATTATTAAATGGTTAAACCCTAAGGTCCACAGTCCCTGTCCCACGGATGATTAGTAGATTAATCAGATAATCCAATGGCTCAGAGTTGTGGATTTGTTATTATACAAAAAAAAAACTGAAAGAAATTCCTCTTTACGGGGTTTGAAACTCCACACTTCAACTTAAGGTTGCCATTGTTTCAATTTCAAAAACCGATGTAAAACTGTCAAAAGGTTTTATTCGACGGAGTTCTGTTCCCAAAGCATCTTTTATTATGTATTTTCTCGCATTTAACATTATTTATTAAAGGATAAAAAAAATAAAGGGTTTATTATTAAAAATGACAATTTGAACATAGAAATATGCAAAAAGAAAAGTGGAATTTTTTTCCGGATAAAAAGGACATGTCCTTATTCCACTGTGGTAGTGAACCATTAGATTTGAGGCCTGTTCCACTGCAGCAAACAATGGATTTAGGGTTATGAAAGTGGATTTGTCTTTATCCCCCAATTTATATTTCTACTGTCCTGATTTCTATTTTCCTCCTATTTTTTTTGTCTTTTTAAACCACTCCCCCAAAAATAAATTAAACACTGCGTATGCCCTACCTTTGAGTGCGGTTTGAACTATTGATTTACGTAATTGAAAGTAACCAATTAGGTTTATGACGAAACCTAGAAATCGGTCACTGATCCAATTTGAGTCCCTCTACAGGATAGACCTCAACAGAAAACTGATAAGCAATGGAAGCAAGTGATTGAGTTCAGTAGTTAAGGGTTTTTTTAGTTATTTTGGGGTTAGAGAAGGGTTTTTAATCCTTTTGGGGTTAAGGTTAAAACATTAGTTCTACTCCTGAATCTTCTAAGAAAGTCTTTGAACCAATATCGATTGCACTTGAACATGCATCACCTATTCCACGTAAGTACCTTCATATACACGAGCACACAATACACAACATACTATGATATAAGTATGATATGAGAGGTTCGAAGAGTTATACTCAAAAGAACACCTCTTATAAAACCCACGATGCCGCACCTAGAAATTTTGACTATAGGAATGTGCATACAGCCGCACATAGTAATCATGTGTTTATATAAATGAATCACCTAAATAACATGATCTTAGGATTCTCCAAGCACCCAATTAAACATATTTTTAACGATTAATTTATCATTTTGGGTTTACATGTCAAACCGGAAAAATTAACTTAGATTATTACAAAAAGTGCCCACGTTGAGTGAACTACGTGAATCACATAATGTGATGGTGATTGGTGATTAAAAAAAAATCATTAAATGAATGTCTATATATCGTGTATATTTGTTCAATGATTTTTTTTAAATTGTTCTTGGTATTAATCACAGGAAAAATTAGGTATTAGTCCACTTTTCTCCTTTTAATTAAGCATTAATCTACACTTATTTTTTGGAAAATTAGGGATAATGACACAACTGGAATATTTTTAAGTAATGAGACAACTACATATTTTTATAGGAGAAGGACAATCGCTTAATTTTTATAGCGAGAAGGACAAACAGTGAATCCGAAAATCGGTGAATCTTTCGGTGAATCCGAAATCGGTGAATTTCGATGAGAGAATTTTGATGATGAATCCCGAAAATCGGTGAATCTCGACAATGAATTTTGAAAATTAGTGAATTTCGATGAGTGAATTTCGGGCGATGAATTTAAACAATGAATTTCGAACACAAGTGAATTTCGAACGGTGAATAAATAGTTTTGTCCTTTATGCAAAAGTTTCAAAAAACTGTCCTTCTACTCAATTGATGAAATATTTCTGTCCTTCTCCCTCATTCCACCTATTTTTTTTTTAGGTGCAATAAGGACAATTTTTTTGTCATGAACAATTTTACCCTTATTTTCAACTACATCCTCAAAACTGTTCGCAATCCCTTGCCGCTCCTTCATTATGAATCCAGCACCGTAAAATGTATTGCCCCCGCCTCCACCTCCTCCACCACGGAAAAGCTCTTATCTTTACCGGTGAAAGAAATTAAAGAGATGTCCAAGACTTGGCTATGGAGAGGCTACACCATTACTTATTTGATTTACCCAGAAGAACCTCAAAGTCAGGACAAGACAGCTTCATTGCCACATAATCCCTTACTTCTGGTTCACGGGTTCGGAGCCTCCATTGCTCATTGGAGAAGAAACATAGCTACACTTTCTGAAAATCACCCAATAGATGACATGCAGGAACATGTTGTTGGCCCTAATTCCGTTAAAAATGTTGGAAGTGTTTTTAACCCTCCATACTTGGCATTTCAAACAATATGAGAATGGTTCATGTTCCTTGAAATTTCTTCCCTTTAATCCTAATTAAATTTGATTCTGAAAACCTATGAAAATGTTGGACTTGTTTTTCTATTGTATGCTTTTGTTATTTTTCTCCTTAATGAATGTGTCCTTAGCATATGCTTATCATTCAATTGCTATTTCCTTCATTTCCTTTCACGTGTATGCACGCATTGTTATTCTCAACGTGGTCTAGATAATGACATGCACATACCATTTGACACGCTCATGTTGCATGGAGTTAACTCTATATGAGAATATTGAGTACACTATCAGTTTGAATGTTGGATTTGCTCCTTGATCAATTTTGTGGTGGATTAGGTGTTTGTATTGACGGCTTTTAGGACTGTAGATTATTCTGGCATCATTGTTAATCTGTTTTAGAACTCGGCTATGCAATGCATCTGTTCGTCTTGGTGGTTTATAACCCTTCATTGTGAAATTAAGGGCAGTGGTGAATACTATTAACGGTTTGGTGTCTTTCTTTAATCTTTTGTTGTTGTGGTTGGGTCTCTAGGAAAAAACCACCAAGAAGATTGTGTTGAGGCTGAAATGTCAGGGATGCAAGTAGTCACTTGAATTAAGACTTAAATGAGCACGATCTTCGTTTCATCGATCATCGACATCGAGCATCTGTATGCCTTATATGATACTGTTAGTGATATTGTATGCCTTATATGAGCCAGATATGATATTGTGTCCCTTGAATTAAGCCTTATATGTGCCAGATATATGTGCCTTGAAGTAGTCACTTGAATTAAGCCTTAAATGAGTCTGATACTGTTTACTGATATTGATACTGATACTGATATTGTGTGCCTTATATGATACTGTTTGTGATATTGTGTGTCTTATATGAGCCTTGAGTTTCTATTTCATTTCACTTTGAACAAAAATAATAATAGTATTAAGAGTTCCTGAATTTGGTTATATCATTTTCCAATGTTACTATTTCTATCAGTGATGAACTGGCCATTAATTTCACAATTTATTGCTTTTAGGTGCAACTGGGATTCCCAAGCCTGTTTTTGTAGCTGGTGGTGCTGCTGCACAAAACGTTAGAGCAGCAAGAAATGCCTATGATCTTCATCCCAATAGTGTAATTGTATCAAGGTTACCACAGTACCATGATTGTGGGCTAATGTTTTTGTTGCTATCTATTGTATCAGGAGCAAAAATCTTATATAATGTCTACTGCTAATAAAAAAATCTTTCAATTCTTGACATTATTTATCTTTCAAACCCCAACAATACGTGGTTCTGTCTTTCCCTTTCTCTCTTAAAAACAAAAATGGACAATTCAATCATCTACTTAGTGATAGTCCCTCAAACTATTTCTTTTTCTCTCCTTTATTTCTAGTATCTCCGGCTTCCGATCTCTCTACACCTATTTTCTTATGATTTCTAGTCATCAAAATACATTATGTCTCTCAATTGACTCATTTCATTGGCACTTATCCTTTCACTCTCTTGAGTTGCTCTATCTAAATCTATAAATTCTTCTTTCTTCTATATCTCTTTTAGGGTATTATATTCTCTCCTTATCCATTGAATTAAGCCTTAAATGAGCCTTATATGAACCAGATATGTGTGTCTTGAAGTAGTCACTTGAATTAATCCTTAAATGAGCCTATCATTTGCATCGACATCGACATCGCATCGACATCTTGTTTACATATGTGTTAGTGTAAACGCTTCGATAAAATTCGGCTTTCAAATACTACGTCGAAAGGGTATCAAACGAGGTCTCAAAATAAAGATAAAAAAAATATGAACTTTGGTGGAACAATTTTGATGATCGGTGTTTAAAATCAAAAGTTACGGTCGTTTATAAGAAAAAGCGCTCTGGTTAATACAAATATTTTTTCGTCTTTCAAAATATACGTCGGAAGGGTATCGTATTTGGGCTCAAATTAAAGAGCAAAAAAAGATATGAATTTTGGTGAAAAAATTTCGATGATCAGAGTTGTAAATCAAAAGTTACGAATGTTTGAAAAAAAAAAAAAAAAAAAACAAACAAACAAACCTGAAGCAGCGGAAGATTAATACATAGGCGCGCGTCTCTTTAATAAAATGGGTAATTTTGTCCATCTGAAATTGTCTGTCCTTTTTGCAACTAAAAAAAGTAGTGTGTCCTATTTATTCCTTTTGTAATGTTTTTTGTCCTTTTCCCTGAGGCTCTCTTAATTATACTATATGAAAATATACTTGCACATTTTGGTATTTCAATCAAAATCACCTCTCCCAATAAAACAATACACCCATTCATATGTTTTGTATTAAATATATCTAATATATGTAAATTTATAAGTACAAAATTGTAAAGTTAAAAGTTTTCAGACGAATGATGTTATAAAACAGTTTCAACTTTCAAATTTCATTTACTTATTACATTCATATTTCAGTAACCAGAATTAAAGATTTCATACTTGAACTCTAGTTTTAACAAATGTCAACATAATGAAATCTTGAACACATCTTTTATAAATTATTCTCAAGTGCATATTAATGCGGACATGAAGATTAAATTACAAGCCATAACACCTTTTGTCCAGTCTTTTACATTCCCCAGAGGCGTGAAGAAAAGTTTCATCCGACTCGCCGAGCTCCTTACTTGAATTTGTCCGGAAGGTTTGAAAATGGAAAAGGTGAACAAAAGGCCCAAGGCCGTAAGGATCAGCTCGAAACCTAACAAGCGGCTCAACACAGTAAAAGATATGATGACCCTTACTACTTGATGTTGTAAATCACAAGGCATGTTGTAAGTTGCCTCCAGAAAAGATACGAAGAATGAGTCGAGGGGGAGCCCGAGGCCACTGTATAGGATGTCGAAGTAGAGCATGATGAGATCCCGCACATCTCTGTAGCCCATCAGAGAAACGATGAAATGGAATTGGTATACACCTCCATACTCATCCCCAAAGACGTCAAAGTGACGGTCAGCGTCTCATTTTGTCTGGCCGACCTCCATATAGTTTGGACTCGCCCCTCATGGAGTTTTTGTTGCCTCACCACTGCGGAAATAAGATAACTATCAAGCTCGACCGGCACAATCCCGCCTACTGGAGCCTCATCTCGCCCGGATGATCCGTTGATGCCTTCCTATTCATAGCCACGGTTTTTGCTTTTGAGTAAACATTGCCTCGCATGGAAATAGAAGGGCGAGGTGGATAGTTAGTCGCCTAATATCAAGTGTAAGGCCGGGATGAACGTCTCTGCCCATCCCGACACCTCGTCCCTGCATTATCTCAGCAAAATTAAAGGCTCTTAGACCCTAATGCTAACGGGATTAAAAGGGGACAAACGGAGGCAATCTTTATATCGCTATTAAGCAATGAAGATCCACCTTGAGTATACTACAAAAGGATGAGAAATAGCACATATACATGTAATCGAAAGAAAATCTACGTGTTTATTCATCAGAAATTCAAAGAATCATGCATAGAAAGGCCTACCGAGGACGAATTAGACATTTGTTCTTTGGAAAATTCAAGGTGTTGTGTATAAACAGGGATTCATAGAGAGAAAAGCATGTTATAAGACTTAAATGAAGGATGATCTTAGCAACGGACATGATTCCTCTGGAGAAGTTTGAAGAAAAGCCTCGGAAAATTGAGTATCGCCGCCAGAATCACACTTGAGTAGCCCAAAATGTTATTGAGTTGCTGGAGATTTCTTGCCATATGAATTTCAGATTTCCGAAAAGTATACAAGTGTTGAGAATTTGATGATCAAGCCATCATCATTTTCTACACATCTGTTATGGTCCACAATTTCACATTGATGATCGTTAACCGTTAGAGGCTTATATCAAGAGATTTGCATGAGATTCGCATTCCCTTCAACATGAAAAACTTATGGAACTTTAATTTATCCATATTCATATTTATAAGGTTCCACATAATTATGAAGGGTCGGTTTATTGAAGAATACAAGTTGTCCTTTAATCGGGCTGAATTCGCTAGGTTTGCATATTCTGGTAAACTTGCACATTTTCATCGATCCACTTGTCATCCCGTGGACTACTTTGATCTAAGAGAAGCCCAATGTGATGGAGTACATGTCCAAATGAAGAGGATGGTTTCTTACTTAGATTATTTTAACACATTTAGGCCAAATAGCATGGATCATGAATTCAAGAGAAGAGAATATGGACTTTTGCTATTTATTTTTTTATTTGGAGTCTTATTATTATTATTGTTGTCCAATAAGGCCTTCCAAGGCCATCTAGCACGAAATTTAAAAGTCTTATGGTGATTGATTCCATCAAATCTTCATATTATTTTGGTAGATAATCAATCAATCTGATTGAGGGATTATTTACTATTGAATGATTTGAAGATCTCTGGTATTTTTCGAATTATATTTTTTATTTATTTCACTTCGACTTAGGAGTTGTACATCTTGGTTCATTTTTATTTTAATTTTCTTATTTTTATTTTCTAGAAAATAAAATGCCAAGTTCCTTGACCTATAAAAGGAGGAGGCATCCATTGTAATTTGACACCTTGAATTGATTAATAATATTATTATTTTGAGTTGTTTTCTCATTAGATTTTTACAAATTTTGTTAAGTAGTCTATGGTTTAAGGATCATGGCTTCTACATAGCAATTGGTTCTTTTAGTTTCATCCTTAAGTTAAACTACTTTTGCTCAAATCTTGTTCTTCATCTTATTCTATTTCTTTTGTTTTCCTTTCATTTTGGGATCTAAACGTGGTTAGAGAACTCGCACCAGATACTTTAAGCTATGCTCATAATGCGAAAGATATAAAGGAAATTTTACAGATTCTGGATGAATGCGGTAGATGTAAAGGAAATTTTATAGAATCTGTAGTTTACAGTAAAAAAAAGTGTATCTGATGCAGTGTTATTTTTCCTGTTGAAATCTCTACAATAGAGTTTTTAAATGATTTACAGTATCTAGTGCAAGTGCTCTTATTCATTGTATTACTTAGGGTTTTGACAATTTCATTGTTAAGGGTCTAAGGTATAGATCAGTTGGCATCAGAGCAAGTAGTTCAATCCATTTGTTTTGGTGTTGCTGATTTGACATCCGTTTTTATTCAATTCATTTAATTACCATATCACCTCAAACAAATCTGAAATTTTTATCACAAATAAATACCCTTTGATCAATGTTTTCTCTTTTTATTTCATCTCAAAATTTGAATAGTATCATACTGAAAACTGCACCCCAACACAGAATACCCTGTTCTGTAATTCTGCAGCAGTAGATCTTCTTTTGAATCTTGTTTGAGTGGGTTAAAAAATTCCAAATTCATTGAACATTTGTGGTGTGATAGGAAATTGTTTGTTCTACAAACTTCCTCTTTTGAGTTTTTCCATATTCGTCATAGTTTGATCAAGGTCGGCGACATAAGCCACTGTAACAATTCTGAAATTTTTGACAGATTGAACCAGTTGACAAGAAATGATTGTTTGGTCAACATATGAAAGTCAAAAAATCTGAATTTTGAATATCATCTACATAACGCATTATTCTACAAATTCCCTTTTTACTTCAGTTCAAATTCATTTTCATTTGGCCTGCACATGCCAATTAGTGCATGGCTAATTTTCTCGACAAAATCGAAGTTGTCACCAAATTCAAATTCAAGTGCTAATCATTAAGGCAATCGATTAAAAGGTGATAACCTGATCTAATCCATGTTCTTCAAAGTTTTAGAGTCAAAAAAACAAAAAAGAAAAAAAATCATATAAAAGAGCCAGACACTCAAAAAGTGCCTCAATTATGTTACATTTTTTTTTATCTCTTCCACGTCTACTCCATCCTTTTGTCTTTTATTCTCACATATGAATCCCTCATAGCCTTCTCTTCTTGTGATTTGAGGACTAAGGACACAGTGATTCACAAGGCAGTGCAAGCATATTATTGTGCATTTTTTAATTGTTTATTACTCTAATTGAGAAAGAGCGGTAAAAGGAAATTGTGTGGTGAGTCTATAAGAGGGGAGAGAAAAGCCAGAGTGAATCATCAATCACCAAAATAAAGAGTGAAAGTGAGAATTTTTATTTTGTTGTTGTTATATTATTATTTTTTCTTTGTAAATAAAAATCATAATGTCACATTATCTTTCCTTTTCCTGGAAAAATCCAAATTACAACGGTTTAAAATCTTTTGATTTTAGTAAAGGGAGATCTAAAAGTCCTAATACTTATGATCAAGAGTTTAAGACCAGAAAGGGAACAACTTGTAAATATCATTCTTCTGGTTCCTTTAAAACTAGAGATATATATTGTTCCATTTGTGATGATTATGGACATTACGATCATAAATGTCCTACTTTGAGGAAACAATATAATGATCCAGTTATTGCTCATAATCACATAAGAAATGTAAGAATTTCTTACTGTAATTCTCAAGATTCATTTTGTTCTAGATCTACAAATTTGGCACTAAAAGATGATGTATAAAATCTTGATTTGGATAAGGCATGGGTTTAATTGGTTGAGAAAAGAAAATTAAAAAGGGTCAAAAAGAATTTGAAAAGAATAACGAGGAGGAGAAAATGAAGTTGAAAATCTGAGAGATTTTGAGGAAGAAATTTTAGTCGAAAACGAAAAATCTTGTGAAGATGTGAGAACTTCTAATTTTATAAATGCTTCCTCTTTGATTTATTGTGAGCAGGTTGGTGAAAGCAAGCAACGCTTGAACCATGAAAAAGTGGTTGCGACTAAGGTTAAAGAAGTGGAGTCTTCTGATACCTTGCAAACTAAGGAGTTTTATACATGATTCATGGTAATGGACCGGATTTGTTTGGAAAGCATTGATAATACTTGTGAATCTAATGTGGTAAGCCAAGAAACGGTAGAAAAACTTAATTTGAAAACTTTTGATCATCCAAACCCATATAGTCTAAAATGCCTTAATGAGTTTGAGGAAATTAAGGTTTCCAAGCAAGTTGTGATTTCATTTTCTCTTGGGACTTATCATGATCAGATCTTATTTGATGTCATCCCTATGCTTAATTGTCATATAATTTTGGGAAAACCTTGGTCAGATGAAAAGAAAGCTAAGTATGATGGTAAACTTAACTGGTTTTGAATTAAGCACAACAAGAAAACGATTATACTAACTTCTTTGAGTAATCAACGTGTTTTTGAAACTCAATTAAAAATGGCTAATTCAAGAAAAGAGTCATCTTTGAAATGTTTAAGCCAAACTAATGACTTTGTTGAACCAACGGTGCAAGATAATGGCATAGATATAATGTGCTTGAACATGAACTTGATATTAATTCTTTGAATGAAAATTGCGAGCATGATTTAGAAATGGATCCAACAACTTGTATGCTTCAGAATGGATCTAATGTGTGTTTGGATTTAAATGTTGAGAAGCTTGAAATCAAGTGGTATGACAATCCTTGCCGAGGTAGAAACTAGTGTAAATGATTCCATTGGCCTAAATAATTTTCATATAATGGAACATAAAGCACTTAATTCTAATTTTCGTAAAAGGATTCAATTAAAAGATGTTGATATGAGTAAAAGTCTTGATGTGATTAAAATGCGTCTTTTGAGGGTAAATCATGTCTTATGGAGGTAGAAGAATGTCCACCTTTTGTTGGTATTTGTGGAGATAAAGATGAGATTTTTATGGAAATAAAAGACTTAAGATATTTTCATAATTATTTAGATCCATTTCTAAGTGATAATGAAATTATCTTTAATTCTCGTTATTTTGGTAATTGCGATTTGCATGTATCTGAGTTGTCCAATCAATATTCTTGTTTTGAGAGAAAGAAATGTAATGAAAATTAGGGTAAATTTGGCAAAAAGGATTTAATTGATTTATTTAGAAAGAAAGTGCAAGTTGAAGCATATCATCTTTATTTTGGTTGTGCACTATATGAAATTGTTGTGCTTAGTGAACTCAAAATCTTGCAGAACTTTTATGCTTTATCCCTTTGTCAAGATAACTTAAGCATGTCTGAAGTTTTTGATAAGAAAATGAGAGTAAGTTTACTAAAAAGAGAAAAAATTTGCAACGAAAAAGATAGTAAATTTATTTGGTTTCTTTGTGAATAATAGAGGAAATGATATCAGTGGCATAGATTTATTGCGGAGGAATATTAAACACAAAGTTAGAAAGACTAATCCACTAATCTTTTGCACTAGCTTTGTTGTTTTTGTTGGTTGTGGATGGCAGGATCATGATGATATAGTCAGATTATCGATGATGTTTTGGATTCGAGGACGAATCTTTTCAAAGGGGGTGGATATGATGGAGGACCATCAAGTCATCATCATTTTCTACACATCTCTTATGGTCCACAATTTCACATTGATGATAGTTAACCGTCAGAGGCTCATATCAAGAGATTTGCATGAGATTCGCTTTCCCTTCAACATGAAAAACTTATGGAACTTTAATTTATCACTTATATTGATATTTGTAAGGTTCCACATAATTATGAAGGGTTGGTTTATTCAAGAATACAAGTTGTCCTTTAATTGGGTTGAATTCGCAGGTTTGCATATTCTGGAAAACTTGCACATTTTCATCGATCCACTTGTCATCCCGTGGACTATTTTGATTTAAGAGAAGCCCAATGTGATGGTTAACATGTCCAAATGAAGTGAATGGTTTCTTACTTAGATTATTTTAACACATTTGGGCCAAAGAGCATGGATCAAGAATTCAAGAGAAGAGAAGATGAACTTTTGCTACTTTATTTTTTTTATATTTGGAGTCTTATTATTATTATTGGTGTCCAATAAGGCCTTCCAAGGCCATCTAGCACAAAATTTAAAAGTCTTATGGTGATTGATTCCACCAAATCTTCATATTATTTTGGTAGATAATCAATCAATCTGATTGGGAGATTATTTACTATTGAAAGATTTGAACATCTCTGGTATTTTTGGAATTATCTTTTTATTTATTTATTTCACTTAGACTTAGGAGTTGTCTAGGTTCATTTTTATTTTAAATTTTCTTATTTTTATTTTCTGGAAAATAAAATGCCAACTTTCTTGACCTATAAAAGGAGGAGGCATCCATTGTAATTTGACACCTTGAATTGATTAATAATATTATTATTTTGAGTTGTTTTCTCATTAGATTTTTAACACTTTTGTTAAGTGCATTTTAAGTTTGTGAGCATAGCTTAAAGTGTCTCATTGTAGTCTATGGTTTAAGGATTATTAGAAGGGTTTTTGGTTTTTTCATAGCCATTGGTTCTTTTAGTTTTATCCTTGAGTTAAACTACTTTTGCTCAAGTCTTGTTCTTCATCTTATTTTATTTTTTTGTTTTCCTTTTCAGTTTGGGATCTAAACGTGGTTATTCTTTGTATTACTTAGGGTTCTTGGCAATTTCATTGTTAAGGGTCCAAGGTGAATCCAAACTTATATAGGGGGCGGGTGAACGGATACGACTCTTCAACATCTGAGGCAATAAAGACACTCCGGTTCTCGAAACACGCTACCGCTTTGAAAGGGCACATCCTTTCACATCTCAACAGATTAGTCATAAGATGCTTGCCAATATCGACGGAAAAGTTCCATCTTCCACCCACGTGCGAATAAGACTATTGCCTCGCTGTTAAGCCAGTCCGCTATTCAGCACGGGATGTTAAGCCCTATGCTAGCTAGCCCGCTCGCTATTATGCCCGACACTGCCCGGCATGTTCGCTATTAAGCACAATGTTGCTATGTCCGGCGCTACCAAGCCCATTTGCTGTTAAGCACATCTCTATTAAGCATATCGCTATTAAGAACCTTGCTACTCAGTGCATTGCTATTAAGCCAAACACTATTTAGCTCGACCTTACTCAGCCATACGCTCTGTAATGGTCTATCACGGCAAAAGGTAAATCAAGTCGCCTTACAACTTTACTCTCTGACATTCGTGTGCACCGTGATTAGGTCAAGGAGTATGGGGGTCATTGATATGCCAAGCCCAAAATGAGCCCGCGAGTGATCAACTGGGCTCCAATTTCAAGGCTTAAGTCGCAGGGTCCTCGGCCCACATGGTCCGCACCTTCATAAGCCGGGCCGGGCCCGACTCACATCTAGCTCGCCTCTATCGATATTCATCTGAGTGGGGCAAATGAGCATCGATCTGAAAAGCCTCCAACTCGTCGAGGATGAGCATTGGTTGGCGACCTTCTTGCCCCCAACTCGACAGTCCGACTCCAACTCGGACCAAGCTCGCTCGACAGACAACAACAGTTAAAGTGCGACGGTTATAACAATCTGCGACGGTTACCTTGAGGCCCGACCAATCAAAGACTGACACGTCACCCACGTTTATTATTCTTTAACTGTTGTACTTACGCCTATAAGTAGTGACACTTTTGGGATTATTTCTGGAATGCCACCATTCTGTGGTGTAAATGTGGAAATACCACTTTAGTGCAATTTTCACGATTTTGGTTCGCGATTTTCTCCCATTTTTTTTCATAAATGTGCATGATCTTAAGGTACACAAATCCCCTATTGGGGTTCCCCTTCCCAATTAGGGTTTAGTTTGGTTCCAAAAACATCTAAAACGTGAAAAACGGAGAGGTATTCGACAAAGGAATGGTAGTCCAGAAATTGCCTTGCCTCTATAGTGGTATTTCGGCAAAGGTCCCTGATACTTTTTCCCTTGTAAGGGACAAGCTAATAGACAATTGCAATAAAACTCAGCTAATTTGTCGACTCATTTAGCTCTCATTTACTTACTTTAATCTTCATATAATTTGTGATATTTTGCACAATATCACTTTTAAAAGATAAATTCAATTAAAATGAAATTAAGGTATCTACAAATCAGCCCCCAATTAAAACAATTTAGCTCTATGTTTGGTTTCGGGTTATGTTGCATCCAACTCGATACTTTATTTATTTTTGTATCTTATTTACCATTATTTTATTAATTCTATTATTTTATTATAATTTCTCTAACCAACTATTCACCATCAACAAATAAAAAAATGTTAATCAATTAATTTTATTCACCCACTACACTATTTAACATGTACTTTATCAATATAATATTTCTTTCAAATTTCTCTTACCAATCATTTCTTCACTTACGCAAATTTCAATACAAAATATTAACTTTATAATCATTATTTTACTTTATTTCATTCACTTCATCTCTCATGAATCCCTTCAAGTCCAAATAATCCAAAACCAGGTGTCATGGTGTTTTGGTTTGATTTGAGCTATAAACTTTCCAAACCATACAGACTACCAGCGTACAAAAACCAAACCAACCCCACTCAACCTGGCCCAAACTTAGCCCTCCGCTCTCGATAGCCACTTCCTTTTTAGACTTTGACGTCGTAGTGTTCGTCTTTCTTGAAGAACCTTCCAACAATTTTTCTACTTCAGTGTTTCTCTTTTCCTCTGCATCTTCACCTCTGGAAGACGTAGCAATCACCATCTTTGACGGTTGTGTTATCTTTAATGGCGAAACATGATATCTCTTGAAGCTATCAATTAGAGCTGTATGTGTTTTTTTTAAAGTTGACTTGAACTGTGTCGATATCTTACCAGAACTAGATGAAGATGATGTGCCATCTTGTAAATGTTGTCCAATCGCGGTACGACCATTGCTATAACTGTTGATGGCATCCAATAAATACGGTCCACGCTGGCGACAATGCTCAAGAACAACCTCCTTAAAAGCATTAGGTGGTTTGTGCAATATGTGCAACAATGTATTACAAGACATTATAAATACATCTGTATTGTAATCCAAAGATACCTTTGCATAAGCATTATTCAATGATAGTAATTGACGTCCCGGTTCATTGAAGTATGGTTGACTATTGAGCACAAGTCCTTGAATCGATACCAAAACTTGAAGAATGGTGGATTGTTCTGGATTCCATAATTCGACTCCCGTTCCGCTCCAAGTGTTTAACAAGCTCAAACAAACCATCCCATTTTTATATAGATTCGGGTTAAGGCGATAGCCGTGAGAGTGATAGTGAAGTTTTGGCGGTTGTGATGGATAATTTGGAGGAAGAAGAATGTCAAAGAAGAAAAGACAATCATGGTACGGAGTCTCTGATGCACCAATAATCATAGCACGAAGCAAATCAACCCTATGCTCGTAGGCACGGACATAAATGGATTCAGGAAGATTTTTTTCAAGGATTTCCCACTCTTTTGCAATAGCTTTTGAGGCTGAACTGGTTGGATTCTTGAAGTATGATGGAGTCTTTTCCCTCACAAAGTGATGGTCTGAAAAAGCTGATTCATCAGATACTAAGTCGAAATTTTTAAGCTCCTTTCGTTCTGCACCTGATCAAATATATACAATCCATCAAATACATGCAAATACAACCGACCATGATCGCTCGACTAATGCCCAAAACCATGTATAATTATTTCATCATTTAATTGTAAAACTGAGTGAAAATCATCCAATTTCGTCATCTAAGTACGTACGTAAGCACCCATACTAATCCGATGGATTTTGAGAATAGCCTATCTAGGACATTATCCTTTGTTTTTTCAAGGGCTAAAAGAAAATTTATTCATTAGACAGAATTAGAAAATACCCTAATTATTATTCAATCTTGATGATAAAATTAGAAAACTTTAAATTAGCTGTTGATTCTGTTGGTGTCACTGCTTGGAAACCACCCATTACTACGTAACATGACGGATTTGGTTGATTAATAATAGATGTTGGTTCATAAAAAAAATAAAATTTATAAGATGGTGATACGCCCGATATATAGTCCATACATAAATTGGTGCACAAATAATACAACCATATCAAGAAAGATTTGTGATTATACAAGAAACAGACATAGGCGACAGATTTTTTGAAATGTTTTGTTATTCTATCACCTTTTATAATTGGAGGGTTTGACAGAGTATTTTCTATCGTTAAGAAAATCTGCAGATTCTAATCGATAATAATCTAAATAATTTAAAATTTCATTACTTTGCTCTTCGAATATGAGAAACCGAAAACCAGAATTTCTTTGACTCAAAAAACACTTTTTTTCCCCTTCACGGAGATATATAGACGAGACTTAAAAGTTACACTGCAGAGTGCAGATCGAGTGACAGGAAAATTAAATTAAATAAAATTGAGAAAGAAAGAAAAAAAAACGGAAAGCAATAGTACTGAATAGATACCTGACGCCATTGCAAATAGCCTTTTGGGAGTTCTTCGTTTTGTACAAAGGTGACTGGTGACTGCCGGTAATGCGCTAGGGCTTACTGTTAATATACAATATGTGGATAGGCATTGATTTGATTTGATTTGATTGATAAACTTTGATTCAGTGCAATAAATCGGCCCGGCCCTGAAATTTCTTGGGTTTAAGGACAGGTTAGCGAATTAAGTTTTTTAGTTCAAAATTTCTTTTTTTATCGATTCGAATTAGCGCAAGTAATTTTTTAATTTTTTTTTTTGGCTTTTATCAGTTTGAGTAATTTTTTTTTGAGTTTTAGCAATTCAAATTAAAAAAACAAACACATTATATTAGGTTGGATCGGATTGGATTTACAAAGTTTTTTTTGGGCTTCATTGGCCTTAGTGTTGGGCCGGCCTAGGCAATAAAGTTTGAGCATCTGGTATTGCGAGGGCTAAAATATTAAAGCCAGGGCAACTTATCAATTAATGTTTTGAAAAGACAAAATCATCCTCATCTTCGTCATCTCCTATGTTGCAAACTTTCGGTCCCTCTTTCATTCCCAATTACCACTACAACATCTTCCCATGGGACACATTTATAGACTCATATTTCCTTATCAATGGAAAGAGGAAAACTGTTGAAGTCCAAAGAAGCAACAATAGCAACCTGAACTCTATAAGCAAAGATCGGCGACAATACAACTTGTTCTCTCTCAGAAATAAGTCGAGCACCTTGCAAAGAAAATCGGTTGAGACTTACAACAAACAATTGAAGTATTCCCAACTGATTCTGTTGTAACTGTTGCCTTACTATTTAAGCATAGAATTTCGTCTTGTAAATCTCAGATTTTAGAATAATTCTTCAATCAATGAAATGATTATTTTCCCGCTCATTGTTTGATTCAAATGTGTTCTTTTTAATCTTGAGTTCCTAACTGTGAATTCATAAATTCATCATGGTATCAAAGCAATCTTGATAGCCCTCCCATTCGTTTTAGCCATTTTTACTCGAATTTCTTTGCTTTTTCGATTTTGCATTACTTTTCTAAGTTCTTGTTAATTCGCCATGAATAATCAAGTTCATGTTCCCATTATTCCTCCTGATTTTGTTTTACATCCCAGTGAGAGTCCCGCTTTTATCTTGGTCCAGCCAATTCTTGATGAGACTAACTATCATAGCTAGAAGATAGCAGTACTGAATGCTTTATCTTCGAAGAACAAGACTGGTTTCATTGATGGAACAGTCCAAAAACCAGTGGTGGATGATCATAATTTCAAGCTATGGAATTAGAACAACAGCATGGTCAAGGCTTGGTTGGCAAATTCGGTTTCAAACACATTGCACAAAGTGTTATGTGTACTCGCGAAGGACATATGGGATGATCTTGACGATCATTATGGGGAGGAGATCTCGATGATTATCCGATTTGGTGGATGAAATTCAAGCTATGAAACAAGGTGATTCATCATTATTGAATACTTTGCTAAACTCAAAGTTCTTTGGGATCAGTTACTAGTCCTTACCCCTCCTCCCACATGTGCTTGTGGTCAAGAATGGTATAGAGAGCATAATAAAAGAAATCATGTCATACATTTTCTGAAGGGCCTTAATGATAATTTTTCTACTATGAAATTACTGTTGGAATAGTGTCCTAAACCCAATTGGGTTGGAACTGATCCGACCGGGTCAGATCATTTCTACTATTTCTTTATGTTTATACATATATAAAATGGCTTTTCTGTTGTCATATATATATGTTCTTTTAAAGAACCAATTGTGAATTGTTATATGATAACGCCCTTAGTATTAAAGCTGATGATAGAAACCATGATAGGCGATTATGGTTGATGAGATCTCTAATCACTTTAATAAGTTTGATACTTAAATGTCTCTAGGCTGATGTACTATTAAACAGGGCATTGATAGTATAAACAGGCTAGCACGTATTATATGTCTTCTGTCTTTAAGGGCAAGGATAGATCTCGTCTATCGAAGTGTAGAGACACTTGGACTGTACGTGGACATGTATTAGAGAATGCGTACGTTAGACTGACCCACTTACGTTAAGTGTCGCATTATGTGGCGGTTGTGTAATTATCCTTAAGACCGGAGTCTTCATGGCATCACGGTATGGATCATACCGGTTACTTTACGCATATATATTTTTTGTGCTTGTATTTATTTTATATGATACGATAGATGCATGACTAGGCACGATCTAGATAAATGTGTATGATTTATGTCTATAGAGATAGATATATTTGATGAGACCGTAATTAAATTAATTAAATGAATGAATTTACATAAATACTTCCACAATAAAAATCAAGTCGAAATATTGTCTCCCAATATTATAGCGACGGTGAAGAGCCTTTGTTAGGATCCAACTGATCGGCCCTCGTCGGGAGTTAACCTACCACGGGTATATCGTCGTTATTGAGATATGATCGTATGATATCTCGCGAATATTGGGTTATGACTTGACTAGAGTATTGCGGTGATTGGCCCTCGTCAGGATCGTCTTATTCTAGAGGCAATGGGTTGACTACCACATAAAGATGTGAATTGTCAAAGAGTTGACTAGTCAACCACCAAAAGTCACATAGAGATGTGATTGGTAAGTGTTGCATACCTTTCGAATTATTCCGGTTGATCGGCCCTCGTCGGGAATCTGGGTAACCAGATGGGATCTTGGCCACTAAAGAATTTTGAAAGATTTTTGAAAGTCAATTGGGAGTAGTTGACTAGTGGGAGCAAAATCATAAATCAAAAGACCATTTTTGATTTTGCGTGTATAAACAACAATACTCTCTTATTTTCATTTTTATGTTGTAGTTTTAGGAAACTTTATATTTATGTTTTTATTCTCGATTAGTAAAACCAAATTATGATCATTACAATTTGAGAAACGTTTTCAAATACGGTTAAGTAATTTTAATCCTTTTAAAATAAGCAATGACACGAGCAACCCCGTTATAGTAGTTAGAGACAAGGAGACTACATATTTGATGGAGTTCTTCAAGACTTTAATTATTAATGAAAAGCGAAGCTCAAGATATGATTAAAACACTTGAAATAAGTTTCAACGAATTAATCATATATTGGATACGATCCAAGATGATCATTCAATCACACGATGACGATTAATTCAAACGTTGGATAAGAATGACCACATCTAATTTTGAAAAAGTTGTTTTCAAAATTGTAAGATTTAAGTATCGACTTAATTCTATCATTTCTTAAAGGTTAATTAAATAGTTAATGTATTAAATACGATTTAAAAGGTTAAATAAACTATTTAATAAACTTTAGATTTTCTTTATGAAAGGAAATTAAAGACATAGCTCTTGTGATCTTTCTCAAGTCTTATGAAGACTACATTAAGAAATATTTACAAGTGCTTAAAGGATTGAAAGAAAAGTTAGGGCATGTGTTTAAATAGAGAGCTTATCGAAGTCTCTATTCTAGGTAAGTGTGTTGAGATAAATCTATCTAAGTTCAAGTCAACTCTTAGATATATGATATCTTACGAGTGTGATTAAATTAGAAAGGTTAAATGAGATATGGAAGGTGAAGCAAACGTTGTAACACTTACCACATTTCGGATCTAGTAAAGCGATAAAGGAACTAAATAAATGTTATTATGTTCCGGTTCTTATGAAGAACATACTTTCGGTTATTTGTTAGGATTTAGTAGACATATTCAATTGTAAAGAATAAATGTTATTCGATAAAGTTGGAAAGTCACTTTGAATCTAACATACTAGATCAATGTCATTCTATAGTTGATATATGTGATGAGATCTCAACTAAATATTTGTATGGTTGTTATCCTTGATATTTGTAGTTGTTCTAGATGTCGACTCTCCAAAGAGAAACGTATAATCAAATGTCATTTAGATGATGTCTGAACCATGTGATTATGAATCATGTAGGTGATACGTATCTTATCTAAAGATGACTATAATACCCTTTTATGAAAATGTTATAAAATCTAGAAATATTGTCTAAAGCCTAAACATACCGATGTTTGTTGGCTTATGACAATTAATGCCACAAATAATTGTTTGTAATCTCTACGACTATTTTTAGAAATTGTCAAGTGTACTCAGTGAAGTGCATAATTCGGAAAGCCCGAAAAGTTCGAGCTAGTATGAATATGAGATTGATGAGCTACTTAGGAATTAATCTTCAATTGGATTGAAGTAATTAATACACGAAGGATGTTTCGTAAGTAAATGCGAAAGGAATAAGATTCTCCTTGAAGGATACCATCTTTGGGATACACAATTAGATTGTGTTCCTAAAATGGAAACAACACTTTATATGATAAAGGTGTGACGCAAGCCATGTGAAGTATCCCTTACCCGTTTCGGGATAGTGCCCTTATACTTAACCAAGTTCCAAAGAATAAAGGTTGAATAAATTTCATATTAGATATGGAAGGGGATAATGTCGAATCTATCTTAACCGATGATTTGAAGTTGTCATAGCAAAAGTCGAAAGGGTTGGAGCCTAGTACGACATATGCGACTTTGTGGAGTATATTAGCAAGTACGCTATATATTATTTACTTGTCCACGGAGAAAAATGTTTGTCTTCAAACATGCTTTGTCTTCTAGAGGAAGTGTTTCTTCCAAAAGAGACAATTGGGAGTAAATAAGATCTCAAAAGAGTTTGAGAACTACAAAGATACATTCAACCATTGGAACATGAGCACACACCGCATAGCGATGAGGTGTAGAACACTACTCAGTGCACATAAAAGTTTTGTAAGTCTGTGGATAACCTCAAGCCTGAAAAGGCTACTGGTATGTTCATCTTGAAGAATGAATATCTCACGACTTATGAAATAATGTTTGAAAGGCAAGATTGAGAGATATGGCCAGGAGCCATAATATCTGAATTAGATTCCATCAAGTGACAACAGTTGTGAACCTAGTATGTCTTACCAGAGGAATGTCTCTGAAAGGCTGACATGGATGGTAATATGATTACCATAAGGCTATAGTGATGGCTGAAAGTGCAGGGTGTAAACCTTGTAATTATCTTTATGCCGCCACTAAGCCCGATTCTATTCAGACTATGCTTGTTATAACCGTATCATGGTTATATGATAGTGTTGAAGGCGTTAGGCGAGGCATGACTCGATGTTCATAAACGATAACATGATATGTGAGCCCACGAGATCCATTTATGGACTCAAACAAGTTTCTCTAGACGATTTATTTGTTTGATGTTCAAAGGAGTTTGATTTAGTCAAAAGAAGGGATATGCCTAATGTGCAAAATAGATTGTAAGAGTGTGTTACAATTTTTGAGTAAGGTATTGGATATCTCTCTCGAAAATTTTCACCCCATGTCACAGTCAATTTATGTTTGGTAGTTCAAGGACTTTACGAAAGCACTTGGATTGACAGTTCTTATTTTAGAAATAAGAATCTATAGCGATAGATTTAACTGCTGTTAGATTATAGTTTACCTATATAGATGTGATGCTAAAAGAGTTTGGCATAGGACGTGACAAGGGATACTGCAAGCCGGTGTTCTCAAGATCTGTCTATGTTAGGACGTTAGTCCTAAAGATAAGGTGAAGGATGATGCTTATGGAGGTTTCCTTTGCTACAGCGATAGGAACCATCATAAAATTAATGCCATATGTTCATAGTCCATGAACCATCATGAGCAAGTATGAAAGTAAGTCTGGTGAATGTCGAGGATATCCGTAAACAAGTTAAGGATGGTTTCCTAGTTTATCGAAACTTGGAATCAGATAAATATAGTTATACAGACGTATATCCTGAGTCTTATGAAGGCGAGTGGGAGTTACAGTCTAGGTTTGTAGCCGCTTTGATTAAGTGATACAGTGAGCTGGAAATGTTCTAGCCTATGGGTCACTGTAAACTCTACAACTTAGCCAAAACACAGTAGTGCCTTGAAGACGCAGCGGGAGCAGTACATGGATCTAGAAGGTTCATTCTTGAACCTTATATGGTTTTTCCACCATTTCTATATAGTTGATATAGTAAGTGGATTCATTGCGTGAAGCAAGGACCAGGGTCTCGTCAGAGATTCATGCGTGTGTTGAGGCGGTTCCATTGACTTGGTCATTTGGAGCATGGTATGAAGATAGTCTGAGTCCCCACTGATAGCGATCCGTTTATGGCTAGGGCTGGTTGCGAGTATTACATGAGATTCTTGTGTTTTAACTTGGTCTTGTGTGTACGAATGATTGGTCTTAGGCTAAGTGGGAGATTGTTGGAATATTGTCCTAAACCCAATCGGGTTGGACCGGATCCGACCGGGTTGGATCATTTCTATTATTTCTTTATGTTTATACATATATAAAATGGCTTTTCTGTTGTCATATATATGTTCTTTTAAAGAACCAATTGTGAATTGTTATATGATAACTTCCTTAGTATTAAACTGTGATAGAGAAACCATGATAGGCGATTATGGTTGATGAGATCTCTAATCACTTTAATAAGTTTGATACTTAAATGTCTCTAGGCTGATGTACTATTAAACAGGGCATTGATAGTATAAACAGGCAAGCACGATTAGATGTCTTCTGTCTTTAAGGGCAGAGATAGATCTCGTCTATCGAAGTGTAGAGACACTTGGACTGTATGTGGACGTGTATTAGAGAATGCGTACGTTAGACTGATCCAATTATGTTAAGTGCCGCATTATGTGGCGGTTGTGTAATTATCCTTAAAACATGAGTCTTCATAGCATCACGGTGTGGATTGTCATGCTTTGACACTATTGAGGTTTCCCCTAGCCACGGAGCGATCATGCGGCAGTGATTGGGTGTGATACTGAAGCATGCGGAGTATACATGTTTGGTCGTCTGGAAATCACGTACCCTATCAGTAGGGGTGAATATCCGAAAGGGCCTTCTTATAATGAATGCCTTACTCTCGTGAATCTTTGCAAAGTGGAAGTAAATGAATTAATTCGAGAGAGCATGATATCAAGATTATAAGATACGGTCGTTAATGTATTGACACTCGAGATACGATCCTATGGATATTATTACAGTGATAGGATTGTAAGTTACACGGTAACTGTTTCACATGAAAGATAGTAGTCACACTACAAAAAAAAGACTTTTTCGTGACGAAAAGATTAGTCACGAAAAGTGCTGATTTTCGTCAGTAAAAGTATTCGTGACAAATTTATTTTGTCACGTCTAGGCCTGTAAACGAGCCGAACCCTACCGAACCCTGGCAAGGTTCGGCTCGGCTCGGCTCGGTATGTTCGAACCTTAGGCTCGGCTCGGCTCGAAATGGCCGAGCCTTATATTTTCATTATTCGGCTCGGGTTCGGTCTGGTATTTGGGGAAAAAAGCTCGGCTCGGTTCGGCTCGAACATGTCGAACCGTTCGAACATGTTCGGCTCGAACTAGATTTTAAAAAAAAATCAGAACATGTTCGGCTCGGTTTTAAAAAACATGTTCGCTCGAATCAGATATGAATTTATGATATCCAAGCCGAACATGTTCGAACATGTTCGGCTCGACCACCGAATATCTAATTTGTAAGGTTCGGCTCGAAGTTCGAACCCACGAAACGAGCCCGAATCGAGCTTTTTTGAGCCGAATACTCCGGATCGAATCGAATACTTAGGTTCATTTACAGGAGTAGTCACGTCGTTTGTTGCCTATGCAGCCTCGCTTAAAGGGGTTACGTCACGACAAGCTTTACATTCGTCACCAAAACATATTCTCCAATGACAAACATCGATATTTGTCACCAGAGTTTCCAAATCTTTAATGACAAATTTTAGTATTGTCACCAGAAAAACTTTTCAAGTAACTAAAACATTGTCACGAAACACACAAAACTTTGTCATAAACTCTCAGAACTTTGTCACCATATCATATTTGTCACAAAAGGATAGAAACACATTTTCTCTTTTTACACTTATTCTTGACAAACACTTTGTCACTAGAAGTATTCTCTCTATAAAAAATTAATAATAAAAATTAATAAAATGAAAATCAAATAATAATAATATTTTTATTATTATTAATTCTAATAATAATAATACATACATACATACACATTAAACTAGTATTATATTAATCAATAATCCTACAACCATTGAACAATTTTTTTCACCCTACAGTATCATACAGCCACAAATCTCCAATACTATAACTCATTGCATCATCAAAACATAGTCTAACTGCAAAAGCTTGCGTTCAACTTTGTCTGCAATCTTCATGCGACGTTGATCTTTGCAGAGAGCCAAGATCAAGGTCTTTCGAACACATGTTTCTAAAGAACAATGACAAAGGTAAAAAGCATATAAAAATCAGTGCCATGAGCTCATATAATGGCTAAATTTACCTAACTACCGGTGTCGGGATAGCCCAATACATTCTTTTGATCATCATAATAAAAAAACTCACAATTTTGCTGGATCCAAGCTGCAAGAGGCCATGCCCAGCTTGTATCACTGCTATATTCTTCTGAAGAAAAAAGATCTCACAATTAAAGTTAAGAACGGCGATGTATATCGAAAAAACTCGAGTATTAAATTTGATACATTTAAGATTAAAAAACAAAATGACCCGGGGCAAGAACAGCTCTGCTATACTAATTCTGACCTGAATACCTGTCTCAAACGGATCAGTCCACTCAGGGGGAAGACTGCAAATGAAATAGGCATTGATTCATCACACAAGCTCATGGTTTTTTTAGCCAACTAAAAGAGTTACTCAGGCATTACTCTACGAGAATTACACAGATAAAAAGGGTTATATGACTATGTATTCACCATCACAAACTAACCAAAAATATTGATCAAGAACATTTGGGAAATGGAGAATTAACTTGCTAACTGATGCAGCAGCACTTGCCCCTCCATGCCCATCACATATAACAAACAGTCCAAACTGCAAAAAAACAATCAACCGGGGAGGGGGGTTAAAAGGGGAAAAGAAGCGAGTGCCAAAAATTCTACCCTTCTAAAAAAGTACAATAATTTCCATGTATCAAATTATGAAACCTGTTCTGCCCCTGAAAGAGGCCATTGGTAATGAATACGAATGCAACGAGCTTTTGGATTCTGTGACCTGCAAGAAGTCACCTTCTAATGTAAAAAATATGGATTGAAAAACTAACCTAACATAACGACTCTAGCATAATGAATACGAATGCAATGAGCTTTTGGATTTTGAGACGCATCAAACCACTTTACGGTGTCCCTTCTTTCTCAAGCATAAGGCTTCATCAGGAAGTAACTCATCCAAAGTACATGAGGAACGCCACCGTATATTCTGTATAAAACACTTACCATAATCTTGGACGATGTGCCTAGAATTATTATGTCACTGTTTTTAAGCACCACTCGATCGCCCCAATGCCTGCTTCCAGAATGAGGATAGTGAACTGCTTGAGAATGTAAAAATGTTCCATTTAAGGTACGGGTAGCTCATCCTTAAACCTCTAAACCAGACATCAGCAGCACCTCGGAGATACATCTCAGCCATACCTACCTTTTGATTATCAGGTGTTTCATGCATCTGGAAATACCTCTCACGTTTTCAAATCCACTCTAACGGAGATTCGCCATGAAAAAAAGGGAAATCGATCTTAGAGCTTTTGCCAGAGGATTCATACCTTTCGTGTCTCGACTCAACTGGATTTGACCTCGTGGCGTGGGTAACAATCCATCCTTCTTCAATTCAATTTGCAGATTCGCCTTGGTGGTGGCGTGGGAGCAAGCCATCACCTAATGCCACCGGCCGAGTCCCGATTGTGATCTACGGACTCTTATCAACCTTTTCAAAGACACTGACTTCATCATTTGCATAAGAGAATCATATTGATTCTCAATCTTCTTATCCAATAAGCCTTGAACTTCACCCAATCTCTGTCGAATTCGTCCAATCTTAGGTTAAACTCGTCGCTCATCTTCTCACGAGCGACCCTCACTCCTCCTCGATTGATTTGGTAGCCATAGAAACGCAATTCGGATGCATGACTTTGTCTCTAATACCAGATGTTAGGATCTGATCCTAACTAGGGTTTCTTGGGCAATTCGAATAAGAAAAGAGAGGAAATGGGGAAAAGAGATAAGAAATTTGATCGAAGAAAATAGAGTTTTATTAATGTTCAAAGTTGAGCTATAATACAACACACACACCCTACTTATACACGCCGGCTCGACACGGTACAAGTCGACACACACACTAGATCACCTAGAAATACACACCAACAATGCTAGCGTTTGATTCTAACATATGGGGTGAGCATTCACTTTACTATTGTGGGACTTTACATTCACCCCATTATAAGGATGGCATACTCGCCAGACGTCTAAGACATAGCATAGTGTGGCACTTAGGTCCCCTCGATAGTCGGACACGAATACCACATTCTCAGAACGCCCTGGACCCGTGTCGATAGCACTAAATGAGTCATAAATGGTCCGGTCAAGCGCTTACACCGTCGTCTCTCACTTGGTCTAAAAGGCTAACCCGAGTTGACAAGACCTTATATGTCTCATACTTATATGAGGGTGGACATTCATTTATTTTACCAATATGAGACTTTACAGGAAAATTGGGAAGTTTTCTTAGAGTTTTCTTTTTTAAAAGCTAAAACATTAATATCATTGGTAAGACACGTTTTAATATCGAAGCATGGGACACTTACAGCTCCACTTGGCTTTGAGTCCAAAGGACAACGTGTAACCCCCACATGGAACATGAGTCCATGCCTCTAGAGATGTGCTTAATATGTCTCGGTGCATTCTCACCATGCACAGCGTCCTTTGGTATTGATGTAACAAACGTATGTGTGTGAGGATGTACTATGTGATTAGGGCTGTAAATGAACGTAAGTATTCGATACGGTTCGGTATATTCGGTCCGAAAAAGCTCGATTCGTGATCCGGTTCGAATTTTCGAACCCGAACCGAGCCTTAAAAATCAGATATTCGTCCTACGAGCCGAACTGTATCGAACAGGTTCGGCTCGTTTAAAATATTAATTTATTAATACTTTGGTTTATAATAATTTATAAATACCTAATACTTTGGTATTAATACTTTGGTTTATTTTTATAAATAATTTATAATTTTTATATTTATTATTTTGGTTTATACTTTATACAATTATACTGAAAGGGAAAGGGAGGGAAACGGGAAACCTATACCTTTTTTTTTGTTTTGAAAATGACTCGTTTTTTTTATTAAAATGGAAAATAATAAAGTGCTACAAAGTCAATGCCACATCCCGGCCCGCCCCAAGACGCGTGATAGAGTGTGATAAGATTGCCTCCTTAAACCCTATGCGTGGCAAACCCAGTGTAGGAAAATCCAGCACATAGGGAAGAGTACTCGCTCTATGCACCCCCAAAATCCCGACACCATAAATTTTACAGTCAAACACATCATAATTATCCTCCACTCGAGACTTGTCTTTGCTTAAGTGTTAAGGGTGATTTTATACGTTTTATAAGGATATATTTTATATCAATATTCCCATATATGGATGTTTTTCATAGAAATCGAGCCTTATATTGAGATATTGAGTAAATTGTGTTTTTAATAGGTTAATTGCAAAATGTAACGATTTATGTGCTTAAATTGTGATTTTATGTTATTTTGGGATTGTGTTATGCTTTGGTATATTTTCCTATATTGTAGATACATATTTTGGCATGCAAGAGGATTAAATGATGAGGTTTTGCATGGAAGAGAAGTGAAATGGAAGGAAGATGGAGATAAAGCTTGGAATGAAGCTTTCAAGCAGCCGAACTTCCGACGCAGTTCTTGATATGATATAAACTGATTTGACTCTCGACCTCAAGAGAAGAGTTGTAGGGCTTGAAGAGAGGATTCTACAGGAGTTTGAATCACTCCATTCCGACTTACGAGGCCCGAGATATGAGCGTTACAAGTTTGGATACTGTTGCTGAAAATAGCGGACGGGCGTCCGGATCTTCAAACGGGCGTCCAGCGTTTTTACTGTAGCAACCGACCTGAAAATTCTATAAATACAGCAGCGAATTGAACCCTAAACATAACATTATTTTCAGCCGACTTTTGACAAAGCAAAGGCGGCCACTCAGCGATTTTAGGGGCGATCACCCGAGCCTTGTGCTCGGGTGATCGGGTTAGATTAGGTTTTATTTTTCGTTTCTTTCATTCCTTTTGTTCGACCATGATGATCTTTTGAAACTTTGAAACATGGAGCAGCCATGGGAGACTGCTTTTGCAGCAGCTTTTATTTTCTTTCTATGGATGTTTTGTAAGTCTTTTTAATTAAAGTTCGTTTCTTTCCATGCGTTTATTTGTTAATGCAATTTATATCGAAAGATGTTGTTATTGATGTTTACCGTGGGACGAAAGTCGTGTAAACGCGAGATCACCATAGGAAAGAATAGACGTTTTGATCTATATCAAGCGAAAGTTGATAGGTTGAATGTCTAGGTTGTTAGATCTAGAAAATCTTGCACCTTGGTTTATTTTATGATGCGTTAATCTCCGTAAATCGAAAGATAGAGATTGATAGGCGAATTCATCTACTTAAAGTAGGAATTCATACGTTTGATAGGTGAAACCACAACTTGAATTAAATCACTATAAGATAATCTAGGGAAGAAATTAAGGGTTGCGGGATGGTGGATTATGGTTCGTTCCATGTTTGATCGCTTGATCATTATCATGTTCGTTAGATAGATTTATTGTTGTAGTTTAGATTTATTTTATGTTGATCGCAATTATCCTTCCACGGCTTTGGATTAACAATCCTCTGTCGCTTTACTTTTCCGTTTTAGTTTAGGTTTAGGTTAATAAAGAAGAATTAATAAGTTAGATTCGATGACCCAATTCCACGAGGATCGATACCCGTACTTATCCAACTTTACTAGCAACTACCCGGTATTCGGCGGTTAGGAGGTAGTTTTGCATGGTAGTATAGGTTTTATAAATTTTCTTTTGTTTTAATGATGCAAAATCTCCCCAACAAAAGTGGCGCCGTTGCCGGGGAATCGGTGTTTTGTTGAATCTAATTGAATTAATTTTTCTATTTTGTTACGTGTTTTTTGTTTTTGTTTTTCAATAAAAGTAGCGTTGAATAAATTGAGGTTTTTTTATTTTGCCGTGTTTCGATAACCGTTGGGTTAAGAATGTGCAAAAGTTTTTTTACTCGATTTATGACACGTGAATTACTTGTTTGTGTTATCTAATCGACCTACGTGCTTTAATGTGATAAGGTTTGTGATGATTTTGTTTAGGATAATTAGGGTTTTGTGTTTTTCCTGCTGTTTTTCTGTGCAAATTCGATGATCGACGGCGTTCACGTAAGTGAACGCCCGCCCCGACTCTACTAACATGCAGTAACGAAGCGCCTGGTTGGATGGACGTTCATTCGTCGAGAAAGTTTCAACTCATTACGGTTTGAAGGACCAGACGAGCGTCTATACTTTACGAACGCCCGTCGATCGGTTTTCAAGTCAAACAGCGTTTGTTTGGATGAACGTTTCGTCGAAGGTTGCATTTTGAGGTGACGCCCGATCGATCGATGAAGGGCGCTTGATCCAGGTTACGAATTTTTCTTGATTTAAATTTTAATGCTTTTATTTGATGTGGATTTTTCATTAGAGCTTCGTGGCTATTTCATTTTACGTAGATGTTACGAACTTGCATATTCATATCTTTCCATCTACGAATCCATGTTAAATAACTGATTAATTTTTATATGCATGATTCATCTATGCAAGTTATAGTCACTGTCGGTTCTCGTACGCTATAACTGGTCTTATTAATTAGTAGCTAATGTCGGTTTCCGTATGCTACACACCGCTGTGATGAATCTTTTAAGCTTTGAGACTTATGTGCTTTCCTGTTGTTTATGTAACTCATATGGGTAGCTACTGTCGGTTTCCGTATGCTACGTCTTAGGCCATATGAGTTATATCTGTTTAGTATAGCTAACTGTTGGTTTTCCATAATGCTATCACCTTTGATGAGTCTTAAAGCGCGTCTACACTGCATGTAATGGACAGCACTGTCGTTTATCGTAACCTATCATTATTTGGTAGACGTTTATTTTATACTTGTCGTGTTGCAATTGAGTGGGCCGGTCTTCTTTCTTTTATTTTCTTTTATTTTTGCATATCATATAGATGCATATCATGTAGTTGCATGTCATCTAGTTGCATTGTTTTTCTATTTTCTTTTATTTTTCTTGAGCGTAGTTAACGTCGGTTTCGTAATACTACCTCGCGTTTTTTTCCATGATGGTTACTGTTGGTTCTCCATATGCCATCATTATTTTATTGCATATCATGTAGATTGCATCGTAATATATTTTCATATAGTGCACCTAGCCTACTATTTTGTAATATTCCATGTATATGTTCCATCTCTGGATGAGCTAAATCTGAAAAATCTTTCTGACTTCTTTTCCATGTATAATCCTCTATCATTATTAGTTGGAGTTTGATGTTTCTGTTTGCACATGTGGTCTATATTATTTTACAAGCTTCTCGTGGCTTTATTCTTAGATGTCCCGAGTTTAAGTGTTGATCTTTCCATCGAGCTATTATTTCTTTTTGTGCTTATATCAAACTTCCATATTTAGACGCTTAGATGTTCTGTACTTTTCCTGTTTGATTTTTCCCATCGATGCGATTCTATTTTGTGCTCTGTGTGTTCTATTCCCCCTTGTCCCGAGATATTTCCTTGTTTGTCAAGTGTGCGGGATCTTTGCGATAGCAATTGTGAGTTTCAGACGATGTCGGTTTTCGGTGGATGGTCCACGATCATCGATTTCTTCACGCATTTCTGGATCTGGATCTAGACCACTTCCAGACTTGCCACTTTCGAACGACAATCAGCTAAGTTCTTTCTTTCTTTTTATTTCTGCACAACATGAGGACATGTTGTAATTTAAGTGTGGGGGAGGGGAATAGCTTATGTGATATCTACATTCATTTGCCATACTTTTATATTTCTATGAAAAGTGCTAGATTTTAAATGTTTTGTTTTGTCCCAAGTAAGCATGGCATGTCTTCATTTGAGTTCTTATATCATTTTTGCGTTATTTTGCATATTTAGTAAATTTAGTTGTTTCACCCAACACTACTTTTTCACATGCCATAGTAAATGATGAGCTATAATTTAAAGCTATGCCCATTTGATTAGAGATTTTTTGATGATTATCGCATGATTCTTTGCTTCCATACTAATTTTGAAAATTTTAATAGTTTGTATTTAGAATTAAAGTATGACATACTGTGAATATCTGAAGGTTTGAATGTGATAGGAGGGATATAATTTAAGGTTTGCATACCAATCTAAGATGAATAATATGAATTATATATATTTAAGTGTCGGAAGTAGCTGCCGATGATTTGAGTGCGGTAGGGCATTATCTCGAAATGTCCTATACCACTATGAGGTTCAATAGCTCCCATCGCTGATGATAGTAGTCCACTAGGGTGTTATCCCGAAACATCCTATTCTTTGGGAATGAGGGCATATATGCTATATATGTGGAATTGATTGAACTATAAAGAAAATTAGTGAATGGCAATGTGGAAAGATGGTTGGAAACCTTAGTTATCTGCTAACTATCCCCAGTATAAACTGAAAGATATGTTGTAGGGACTATCCTCTAAGTGTGTCGGAAATATTTTAAATGCTCCCTATTATCTTTTCGGAATAAGTATGTTTTGTGAGGTGCATGTTATAATCGTTTTTATATTTCTAATTTAAATGGGATGTTGGCTAGTTTTGCTTGAATCAATTTCAAGTGTGGATTTAGTGGAAATGTATTATGGCTATGCACACACTCACTTGGGTGAACCTCTAAACTACTTGAATATGTTTTATATTTGCTAAGATGTTTATTTGTCTCGAGTGATGATTATGTTTTGTCTTGCTCGGGACGAGCAAGGTTTAAGTGTGGGGGAGTTGTTAAGGGTGATTTTATACGTTTTATAAGGATATATTTTATATCAATATTCCCCATATATGGATGTTTTTCATAGAAATCGAGCCTTATATTGAGATATTGAGTAAATTGTGTTTTTAATAGGTTAATTGCAAAATGTAACGATTTATGTGCTTAAATTGTGATTTTATGTTATTTTGGGATTGTGTTATGCTTTGGTATATTTTCCTATATTGTAGATACATATTTTGGCATGCAAGAGGATTAAATGATGAGGTTTTGCATGGAAGAGAAGTGAAATGGAAGGAAGATGGAGATAAAGCTTGGAATGAAGCTTTCAAGCAGCTGAACTTCCGACGCAGTTCTTGATATGATATAAACTGATTGGACTCTCGACCTCAAGAGAAGAGTTGTAGGTCTTGAAGAGAGGATTCTACAGGAGTTTGAATCACTCCATTCCGACTTACGAGGCCCGAGATATGAGCGTTACAAGTTTGGATGCTGTTGCTGAAAATAGCGGACGGGCGTCCGGATATTCAAACGGGCGTCCAGCGTTTTTACTGTAGCAACCGACCTGAAAATTCTATAAATACAGCAGCGAATTGAACCCTAAACATAACATTATTTTCAGCCGACTTTTGACAGCAAAGGGCGGCCACTCTGAGCAGTTTTCAGGGCCGATCACCCGAGCCTTGTGCTCGGGTGATCGGGGTTAGATTAGGTTTTATTTTTCGTTTCTTTCATTCCTTTTGTTCGACCATGATGATCTTTTGAAACTTTGAAACATGGAGCAGCCATGGGAGACTGCTTTTGCAGCAGACTTTTATTTTCTTTCTATGGATGTTTTGTAAGTCTTTTTAATTAAAGTTCGTTTCTTTCCATGCGTTTATTTGTTAATGCAATTTATATCGAAAGATGTTGTTATTGATGTTTACCGTAGGACGAAAGTCGGTGTAAACGCGAGATCACCATAGGAAAGAATAGACGTTTTGATCTATATCAAACGAAAGTTGATAGGTTGAATGTCTAGGTTGTTAGATCTAGAAAATCTTGCACCTTGGTTTATTTTATGATGCGTTAATCTCCGTAAATCGAAAGATAGAGATTGATAGGCGAATTCATCTACGAAAGTAGGAATTCATACGCTTGATAGGTGAAACCACAACTTGAATTAAATCACTATAAGATAATCTAGGAAGAAATTAAGGGTTGCGGGATGGTGGATTATGGTTCGTTCCATGTTTGATCGCCATCATTATCATGTTCGTTAGATAGATTTATTGTTGTAGTTTAGATTTATTTTATGTTGATCGCAATTATCCTTCCTGGATTTGGATTAACAATCCTCTCATCGATTTACTTTTCCGCTTTAGTTTAGGTTTAGGTTAATAAAGAAGAATTAATAAGTTAGATTCGATGACCCAATTCCACGAGGATCGATACCCGCACTTATCCAACTTTACTAGCAACTACCCGGTATTCGGCCGGTTAGGAGGTAGTTTTGCATGGTAGTATAGGTTTTATAAATTTTCTTTTGTTTTAATGATGCAAAATCTCCCCAACAAAAGTGGCGCCGTTGCCGGGAATCGGTGTTTTGTTGAATCTAATTGAATTAATTTTTCTATTTTGTTACGTGTTTTTGTTTTTGTTTTTCAATAAAAGTAGCGTTGAATAAATTGAGGTTTTTTTATTTTGCCGTGTTTCGATAACCGTTGGGTTAAGAATGTGCAAAAGTTTTTTACTCGATTTATGACACGTGAATTACTTGTTTGTGTTATCTAATCGACCTCTCGTGCTTTAATGTGATAAGGTCTTTGTGATGATTTTGTTTAGGATAATTAGGGTTTCGTTTTTCCTGCTTTTTTTTACGGCAAATTGATGATCGAACGAGCGTTCACGTAAGTGAACGCCGTCGCCCGCACTTCTAACATGCTGAGTAACCGAGCTGCCTGGTTGGATGGACGTTCGCTTCGTCCGAAAGTTTCAACTCGCTCGTTTGAAGGACCAGACGAAGCGCCTATACTTTACAACGCCCGCCCGATCGGTTTTCAAGTCAAACGAGCGCTTGTTTGGATGAACGCCGTCAAAGGTTGCATTTTGAGGTGAACGCCTGCCTCGATCGAAGGACGCTTGATCCAGGTTCGAATTTTTCTTGATTTAAATTTTAATGCTTTTATTTGATGTGGATTTTTCATTAGAGCTTCGTGGCTATTTCATTTTACGTAGATGTTACGAACTTGCATATTCATATCTTTCCATCTACGAATCCATGTTAAATAATCGATTAATTTTTATATGCATGATTCATCTATGCAAGTTATAGTCACTTTGCCGGTTCTCGTGACGCTATAACCGGTCTTATTAATTAGTAGCTAATGTCGGTTTTCGTATGCTACACACGGCGTGATGAATCTTTTAAGTTTTGAGACTTATGTGCTTTCTGTTGTTTATGTAACTCATATGGGTAGCTACCGCCGGTTTCCGTATGCTACGTCTTAGGCCATATGAGTTATATCCGCTTAGTATAGCTAATCGTTGGTTTTCCATAATGCTATCACCTTTGATGAGTCTTAAAGCGCGCTCTACACCGTGCATGTAATGGACAAAGATCATCGTTTATCGTAACTCATCATTATTTGGTAGACGTTTATTTTATACTTGTCGTGTTGCAATTGAGTGGGCCGGTCTTCTTTCTTTTATTTTCTTTTATTTTTGCATATCATATAGATGCATATCATGTAGTTGCATGTCATCTAGTTGCATTGTTTTTCTATTTTCTTTTATTTTTCTTGAGCGTAGTTAACTGTCGGTTTCCGTAATACTACCTCGTTTTTTTCCATGATGGTTACTGTTGGTTCTCCATATGCCATCATTATTTTATTGCATATCATGTAGATTGCATCGTAATATATTTTCATATAGTGCACCTAGCCTACTATTTTGTAATATTCCATGTATATGTTCCATCTCTGGATGAGCTAAATCTGAAAAATCTTTCTGACTTCTTTTCCATGTATAATCCTCTATCATTATTAGTTGGAGTTTGATGTTTCTGTTTGCACATGTGGTCTATATTATTTTACAAGCTTCTGTGGCTTTATTCTTAGATGTCCTGAGTTTAAGTGTTGATCTTTCCATCTGAGCTATTATTTCTTTTTGTGCTTATATCAAACTTCCATATTTAGACGCTTAGATGTTCTGTACTTTCCCTGTTTGATTTTTCCATCTGATGCGATTCTATTTTGTGCTCTGTGTGTTCTATTCCCCCTTGTCCCCGAGATATTTCCTTGTTTGTCAAGTGTGCAGGATCTTTGCGATAGCAATTGTGAGTTTCAGACGATGTCAGTTTTCCGGTGGATGGTCCACAGTCTACTGATTTCTTCACGCATTTACGGATCTCGGATTCAGACCACTTCTGCACTTGCCACTTTCGAACGACAATCGCCTAAGTTCTTTCTTTCTTTTATTTCGCGCACAACATGAGGACATGTTGTAATTTAAGTGTAGGGAGAGGGAATAGCTTATGTGATATCTACATTCATTTGCCATACTTTTATATTTCTATGAAAAGTGCTAGATTTTAAATGTTTTGTTTTGTCCCAAGTAAGCATGGCATGTCTTCATTTGAGTTCTTATATCATTTTGCGTTATTTTGAATATTTAGTAAATTTAGTTGTTTCACCCAACACTACTTTTTCACATGCCATAGTAAATGATGAGCTATAATTTAAAGCTATGCCCATTTGATTAGAGATTTTTTGATGATTATCGCATGATTCTTTGCTTCCATACTAATTTTGAAAATTTTAATAGTTTGTATTTAGAATTAAAGTATGACATACTGTGAATATCTGAAGGTTTGAATGTGATAGGAGGGATATAATTTAAGGTTTGCATACCAATCTAAGATGAATAATATGAATTATATATATTTAAGTGTCGGAAGTAGCTGCCGATGATTTGAGTGCGGTAGGGCATTATCTCGAAATGTCCTATACCACTATGAGGTTCAATAGCTCCCGACTGCCTGATGATAGTAGTCCAGCTAGGGTGTTATCCCGAAACATCCTATTGCGTTGGGAATGAGGGCATATATGCTATATATGTGGAATTGATTGAACTATAAAGAAAATTAGTGAATGGCAATGTGGAAAGATGGTTGGAAACCTTAGTTATCTCGCTAACTATCCCAAGATAAAACTGAAAGATATGTTGTAGGACTATCCTCTAAGTGTGTCGGAAATATTTTAAATGCTCCCTATTATCTTTTCGAATAAGTATGTTTTGTGAGGTGCATGTTATAATCGTTTTATATTTCTAATTTAAATGGGATGTTGGCTAGTTTTGCTTGAATCAATTTCAAGTGTGGATTTAGTGGAAATGTATTATGGCTATGCACACACTCACTTGGGTGAACCTCTAAACTACTTGAATATGTTTTATATTTGCTAAGATGTTTATTTGTCTCGAGTGATGATTATGTTTTGTCTTGCTCGGGACGAGCAAGGTTTAAGTGTGGGGAGTTGTTAAGGGTGATTTTATACGTTTTATAAGGATATATTTTACATCAATATTCCCATATATGGATGTTTTTCATAGAAATCGAGCCTTATATTGAGATATTGAGTAAATTGTGTTTTTAATAGGTTAATTGCAAAATGTAACGATTTATGTGCTTAAATTGTGATTTTATGTTATTTTGGGATTGTGTTATGCTTTGGTATATTTTCCTATATTGTAGATACATATTTTGGCATGCAAGAGGATTAAATGATGAGGTTTTGCATGGAAGAGAAGTGAAATGGAAGGAAGATGGAGATAAAGCTTGGAATGAAGCTTTCAAGCAGCTGAACTTCCGACGCAGTTCTTGATATGATATAAACTGATTGGACTCTCGACCTCAAGAGAAGAGTTGTAGGTCTTGAAGAGAGGATTCTACAGGAGTTTGAATCACTCCATTCCGACTTACGAGGCCCGAGATATGAGCGTTACAAGTTTGGATGCTGTTGCTGAAAATAGCGGACGGGCGTCCGGATATTCAAACGGGCGTCCAGCGTTTTTTTATCAGTAGCAACCGACCTGAAAATTCTATAAATACAGCAGCGAATTGAACCCTAAACATAACATTATTTTCAGCCGACTTTTGACAAAGCAAAGGGCGGCCACTCGAAAGCGATTTAGGGGCGATCACCCGAGCCTTGTGCTCGGGTGATCGGGGTTAGATTAGGTTTTATTTTTCGTTTTTTCATTCCTTTTGTTCGACCATGATGATCTTTTGAAACTTTGAAACATGGAGCAGCCATGGGAGACTGTTTGCAGCAGCTTTTATTTTCTTTCTATGGATGTTTTGTAAGTCTTTTTAATTAAAGTTCGTTTCTTTCCATGCGTTTATTTGTTAATGCAATTTATATCGAAAGATGTTGTTATTGATGTTTACCGTGGGGACGAAAGTCGTGTAAACGCGAGATCACCATAGGAAAGAATAGACGTTTTGATCTATATCAAACGAAAGTTGATAGGTTGAATGTCTAGGTTGTTAGATCTAGAAAATCTTGCACCTTGGTTTATTTTATGATGCGTTAATCTCCGTAAATCGAAAGATAGAGATTGATAGGCTTAATTCATCTACGAAAGTAGGAATTCATACGTTTGATAGGTGAAACCACAACTTGAATTAAATCACTATAAGATAATCTAGGGAAGAAATTAAGGGTTGCGGGATGGTGGATTATGGTTCGTTCCATGTTTGATCGCTTGATCCATTATCATGTTCGTTAGATAGATTTATTGTTGTAGTTTAGATTTATTTTATGTTGATACTTAATTATCCTTCCTGGCTTTGGATTAACAATCCTCTGTCGATTTACTTTTCCGCGTTTTAGTTTAGGTTTAGGTTAATAAAGAAGAATTAATAAGTTAGATTCGACGACCCAATTCCACGAGGATCGATACCGCATTTATCCAACTTTACTAGCAACTACCCGGTATTCGGCCGGTTAGGAGGTAGTTTTGCATGGTAGTATAGGTTTTATAAATTTTCTTTTGTTTTAATGATGCAAAATCTCCCCAACAAAAGTGGCGCCGTTGCCGGGAATCGGTGTTTTGTTGAATCTAATTGAATTAATTTTTCTATTTTGTTACGTGTTTTTGTTTTTGTTTTTCAATAAAAGTAGCGTTGAATAAATTGAGGTTTTTTATTTTGCCGTGTTTCGATAACCGTTGGGTTAAGAATGTGCAAAAGTTTTTTACTCGATTTATGACACGTGAATTACTTGTTTGTGTTATCTAATCGACCCTCTGTGCTTTAATGTGATAAGGTCTGCTGTGATGATTTTGTTTAGGATAATTAGGGTTTCGTGTTTTTCTGCTGTGTTTTCGTGCAAATTCGATGATGAACGAAGCGTTCACGTAAGTGAACGCCCGCCCGGCACTCCTAACATGCGAGTAACCGAAGCGCCTGGTTGGATGGACGCGTTCGTTCGTCGAAAGTTTCAACTCATTCGTTTTGAAGGACCAGGCAGCGTCTATACTTTACAACGCCCGTCCGGTTGGTTTTCAAGTCAAACGAGCGTTTGTTTGGATGAACGCTTCGTCGATCTTTGCATTTTGAGGTGAACGCCCGTCGATCGCGAAGGACTTGATCCAGGTTCAATTTTTCTTGATTTAAATTTTAATGCTTTTATTTGATGTGGATTTTTTCATTAGAGCTTACGTGGCTATTTCATTTTACGTAGATGTTACGAACTTGCATATTCATATCTTTCCATCTACGAATCCATGTTAAATAACCGATTAATTTTTATATGCATGATTCATCTATGCAAGTTATAGTCCATTATCGGTTCTCGTGACGCTATAATCTGGTCTTATTAATTAGTAGCTAATGTCGGTTTCCGTATGCTACACACATTGTGATGAATCTTTTAAGCTTTGAGACTTATGTGCTTTCCTGTTGTTTATGTAACTCATATGGGTAGCTACTGTCGGTTTCCGTATGCTACATCTTAGGCCATATGAGTTATATCTGTTTAGTATAGCTAACTGTTGGTTTTCCATAATGCTATCACCTTTGATGAGTCTTAAAGCGCGTCTACACTGCATGTAATGGACAGCACTGTCGTTTATCATAAATTTTACAGTCAAACACATCATAATTATCCTCCACTCGAGACTTGTCTTTGCTTAAGCACAAAAGATAGCACGGTTGAATCCGCATAGCAATTCCAAGGGAAAAAAATAGCCCGTGTCTCCGACCAATGTATGAGGCAAAGCATCCGAACAAGCGCTGAAGCTAAAAGCAATAACACTCCTTCTCCACCTTGTCCTTGCTGTTACAACCCGGATGGTTACACCTGGCATAGGAGAAAGATGATAACCCCAAAAATAACCAAAGAATATAATAACCCAAGAAAGGAACAAGGACACCTGGATTGCACCCCTAATAGGATGATAGGGGTGCCTCCAAAGTTGAATGCCAATTCGGTCCTATGCATTGAACCTTTCCGTCGACCGCCAAAGTGATGCCTGCTTATATCGCCCCTTCAAATAAAAATGCCCGGTCCAAGCAAGGATCCCATAGAGGAACATGTACACCTAAATTGCACCCCTAACATCATGATAGGGTGCTTTAGAAATCGACGCTTGACCATGTCCTGGAAGAGGTGCACGAATCGCCCGCATGACATTAAAGCATAAAAATCGGTGAAAAAGTGTACTATGTGCCAAGTAATGAATAAACGATGGATAGAAAACACCTGATTTGCACCCCAACTAGAATAGGAGGGGTGCTTCCAGGTTGAAGGAGCCATTCGCATCCAAACATGACAACGTCGATGTGGAAAAGTCGTCTCCCCTCTTTCACAAGTCGTCTCCCCAACAGGAAACCTATACCTAATTCATTCTTCAACTTCAACTCTTCAAGTCGTCGTTCGTCGCCCAGCCCATATCCATGGCGGACTCACCTTTCTCCGGCCAAGAGACAAACTTTTTTGCTCGATTGTCTTCTCCTCCTTCTCCTCGTTCTTTTGATATAATTTAATTGAAATTTCATCTTCTTCTCAAACCTCTCTTTCTTCTCCGACCGTCCAACATCACAGCCCTCCTTCTCCGGCCTAAATCATCCTCTTTATCCCCTTCTCTTAGTCACCCTTCCGGCCTTCCGCTTCCTTCCCCTCCACTCCTCCGAGTCTCCGACCACCTTTGGGTTTTTTTTTTTTTTTTTTTTTTTTGAATCGAACCTGTTCGGACCGTTCGGCTCGTTAGGACCGAACCGAGCCGAATATTTTTTTTTAAGTTTCGAACCCGAGCCGAACCTTGAAAAATCAGGTTCGGCCGAGCCGAGCCGAGCCGAGCCTTGAGGTACAGAATTTTCGAGCCGAGCCGAACCCTGCCAGGGTTCGGTATTATTCGGCCTCGTTCTGACCTCTATATGTGATCTTGTAGAGGTGAATGTAATTTCAATACAACCTATGTGGTAGAGATTGTAAAATTGATTTGTTATATGTGATATATTATATATTGTATATAACCGTTTCTTCTACCCTTTACTATGTACGTAAGTGCTTATCTCTTCTCTCTTTATTGTCCCCACCCCGAGAAGGTGGTTGTCAGGATGATGATGAATACAGTTACGATGATGGAGTTGATGGAGCTGGCGTTTGAGCTCAAGAGTTATGACATGGATATTTATTTTACGCAATTATTATTCTGTTTGAGAGATATACTTTAGTACATTTTCAGTTTCAATTTGGGAAGTAATAAAGTAAACAACATTTATTTCGTTGTTTTGTCGTTTCAGTTTTCTTAGACGTAGATTTTGAGATTGGTGATCCGTTGTTTGTCGTTTGACATTCTTTTTCTGAGCTATCTTCAGTTTTAATTTATTCCGCTTTTACTCTATTTAATTGTTACGAGACTTATGTATATATTACTTTTGACGATTTAAAAAGTTAATGCATACATACCGGGCATTTTTTCCGGATAAAAATTCGGTATCCGGGATATTGCCTCACAACGTAACTCTAAAGATTTCGATTATTCCACACACCACTTGACAGTCACAGTACCTCACACAATCTGACTTTGGTCTTCGTGTCACAACTTATTTTGATATGTTTCCCGAATGCATTGTAACAATTCATTGGTTAAATTGCCTTGATACTACATTAATTGTACACTAATTAATTAGACCCTTAGTGCATTGATGCGCATTATACTGCATTTCATCCTAATCACTTACAACCAACCTAAAACCTTACTTGGCATCTGCTAGCTATACTCACGAGTCCGGATCCCCTACGGTACAAGGTGAGCGGTATAAAGTACTGTGCACCGTTTTCGTCCGAATTTCGGACGGATCTGGACAGATCCGTCCAAATTTGGAAGGAGCATCATTTCACTTTCTTCCCGTCCAAATTTGATTCATTCTCTTCCCGTCGAAATTTGGACGGATCCGTCCAAAATTCGGACGGAAACGATGTACAACACTTTGTACGTAGGGGATCCGCTTCACTATACTCACCCTCAACGCGAGGGCCTGTCATTGGCAAAAAGGCCTCCATATTTTAATGGCACGGAGTATATTCAGTGGGAGAGGTCCATGAGACTCCGATCCATGTGGAATTAATGGACATTCGTCTATGGTATGTCGTAGGTGATGGGCTTTACGTTTCCATGAAAGATGCCAAAGTAACTGGTGATTAAAAAAAATCATTAAATGAATGTCTATGTGTATATTTGTTCAATTAATGATTTTTTTATTATTTGTTCTTGGTATTATACTATATGAAAATATACTTGCACATTTTTGGTATTTCAATCAACATTCCCTCTACCAATAAAACAATACTCCTACTCGATCACATGTTTTTTTTTATTATTGTTAAATATCTAATATATGAAAAGTCGTAAGTACAAAATTGTAAAGTTAAAAGTTTTCAGATGAACGATGTTACAAAACAGTTTCAACTTTGAGAATTTGAGATTTCATATTTCAGATTCTAGTTGTAACAAACGTCATCTACATACGAGTAAACATAATGAAATCTTGAACACAACTTTTATTAATTACTCTCAAGTGCATAGTAATTAATGCGGACATGAAGATTAAATTACAAGCTGAAAAGATCATAACATTATTATAAATAAAAAAAACCTTTCCTAATGCGATTAGGAGAAGTGAAATACAAAAAACTCTAATTAGCTCTCTATTATTATCCTTAATCCATGCAATAATGGCATACTTAAAGAGAGCTAATTACATAGTAATTAAGTCTCATGTTTCAAGTCTTATTTAACTTAGGAATTTCTTGAAGAACATAGCAGAGAGTTTTGGATGTCTCCTCAAATTATTCTTGTAGTCCACAAAGATGAGCCCAAATCTCAATTTAAAACCTGAACCCCATTCCCATGTATCCAGGAAACTCCATGAAAAAAAAAGCCCTTCACATTTGCCCCTTGCTGCAATTAATTCAATAACATAATTATTTAATCTCATTAAATACATTTTTTTTTATTAATCATTTTTTTTTATAAATAATTCTTGAAAAAGAAACTTACTCAATGGCACTTTTGACAGCCAAAAGATGGCCTCTATAGAACTGTACCCTCTTGTGATCCGCTATCCCTTCTCCTACTGTATCGATGTTGATCTCAGCATATCCTGAAACAAGCCCATAACATTTTTTACTCAATTTGCCCAATTATTGTTCAATAACGAGCTTTTTTTTTTTAATAAAAAAAATTAGAAAAAAGTTTAAATATTCATACAATTATATATGTTAATTATTCTTACCACACTCAGTAATATATGTGGGTATATTATGATACCGCTTGCTAGTGTAAACCAGAATTTTGTCAAGTCCGTCTGGATATACGAAAAATATTGAAGCCCCTGTCTGCACATATTTTATTAAAAGAAACTTTTGTTAATAACCATTAAAATAAGATATAACATATAAATAAAAAAGATAAGACAATTTATTTTAACAGCATATATAAATTATGGTTGCGAAGTGTTTATGTATCATCCTTATATACATCTACCCGTTTTTTTTTTTTTACTATAATAATGTAATTTTATCAAGATTATTATAATAATGTTATGATAATATTGTTAATGCAACAATATAATCAGTATAAATTATAATTATTTTTTAAGTATAGTGACTGTTAAAAAATTACATACCGGTTCTCCGATGGGATTTCCATTTCTAACAGCTGCAATTGCAAATCACAAAGAAATTAAAGAAATAATTATTTTTATTTGCGTTAATTGAGAAAATTTCTTTATTATAATAAATTAAAAACAGAGAATCAAACAATATTGTTGACATGCATGATGTTGTTCTAAAACTTACTTGTTTGATCAACTTGAACATCAGTAGCATAACTCAACTTGTCGGGGCCAACATTAAAGTCGATATTTCTAGCAAATTGGGAGGTGTAATAATTAATTCCAAGGAAATCCAAGGACCCCGCCACCAATTTTGATTCCTCTGGTGTGAACTTTGGCAGTCTATTACCAACAAGAAGCTGCATGCTTTTGGGATACTCTCCAAAAACCAATGGGTCTAAGAACCTGTAAATTGCAAATCAACCCCACCACAAAAAAAAAAAAAAAAAAAAAAAACAAAAATCATGTTTCTTTAAAAATATATTTTAAAAAAACTTATATACTATTTTTTTTTTTTTTTGTTGTTGCTTAAACGAAAGGATGGGGAATCAAACCCTGTCTCAAACCACCTGGCCGGGTATTAACCACTTATATACTATGGAAGGACATTTTCCTCTTCTAAAATCAAGGCTATTTACATAGTAGGTTAGGAATTTAAATGATATTTTTATAATATTTATTTAGTATATAAAAAATATACATAAAATGATCTTAGACCATATATTGTAGTTAAAAAAAATATAAACCTAATACATCAAAAACACTTTGTATGCTCGTTTACAATTATTAATGTATAAATACATGTTATAAAACTACAATTTTCGTAAGAAATTTGTAATACATTTGCGGTAGATAGTAAAATCCAGACCATTAAGTCTCTCAAATAAATATTTAAATCATCAAAATTTACTAAAAAATTATATATCTTCAGTAGAGTATATATTCAAAATTTTAAAATACAGAATCTGTAAATTAATTTGTACTACATATAGTTCATAAAAAACAAATTCAATAAGCAAATATCTTTTAGAGATTATGATGCATTTATTTTAAATAGAGATTCTATCATCAAATAAATATAAATGATAATTAATACCCTAAAATATATAGCCGACGGATGCAAATGCTCATATTTTTATATAAGGTCACGAATCCCATCATCTAAACAAGTTGAGTGTCACATGTGTACTTCAAAATATAATCCATCATTATATTATATTTGTCCAATATATTATATTATTCTTTATTATTTTCTATAAATTATATGTATAAATTATATAAAAAGTGAAAAAAAATTGTAGCACTAACCATCCATAGTCGAAGTCCAGGGCACGTTGAGCAGCCTCAATATCTTCTGGATGAGTAGAGTAAGGCACAAACCAATATGGATTCAACACAATTCCAATTTGCCCTTTTGAACTGGCTGTTCATTTATATATATATATATATATATATATATATATATATATATATATATATATATATATATATATAATAAACAATTTACAGAGATTAATTCTGTCCTAATTAATAAAATAAAGAAAAGATAATAATTCAACATATGAATATTGAAAAGTACATTACAATCTGGTCCGAATTGAGGCAAAAGTTATTGTAATATTATAATGTGACAAGTCTTAGTTAGAAAATTGTAATGTATCAAACTAATAATGCAATTTTTTATTTGTAAAAATAAAAAATGTTTATGACATTGAGCCAAGAAAGACACCCAATCATTTAGTTTGGGGTTTAATTATCATACATTATCACTCTCAACATCTTCTGAAATCCTCCTTACCCAACCATGCATTAATAAATTAATACATTTCTGTACAGTTAAATTATGTGTAGGGGTGTAGAAACTAGAATCAATAAATGCAACAACAACTCATTTATGAACCTAATAAATGTACACAACTGAAGTTAATCTCATTGTGACACATGTAATTTTCTCAAAAGATCATTATTACCCCTTCAAAAAAAATGTAAAAAAAAACCATTATTATTACAAGAGTTTGTCACTTAATATTCACTTTTTAGATTTTTTTACAAGGACTAAGTCGTACATTTTACAATAAAATACATTGTTTTAAACGACAAATTAATATTGAAAGATGGATGTAGTATAAGTCAAGAGGATGTATGTGCAATTGTATATATCCTAGGATACATATATAAAGTTAGGTTAAGAAAATACCTTGTATTTTTCTCGGTATAATTTCACAATTTTGGCATGAGAAATGAGAATATTATGAGTGACTGTGTAAGGTTCAGTAGCAGAGTCACCACCAGTACAGTTAGCGTTCCTCCAAGCAGAGCAGCGGCTAGGCGGGACCGACCCCAAATCGAAGCCAAAGAAAGCAACGTTCCATGGCTCGTTTATTGTTGCCCAATGCTTCACTCTGTCTCCGAATTCTTTGAAACAAAGTTCCGCGAAATCAATATAATCTTTCCTGCATTTTAAAAGTTAAGTCACTCGCTTTTAGAAGTAGTGCCCCAATTGAAAACAATGTCATTTTATTCGACACGATAAAAAGACTTACGTAATACGTGGACTAAGAAATCCACCGTATTCTTTTTCCAATGGTTCAGGAAGATCCCAGTGGAAAATTGTAACAAATGGTTGTATACCTGTCACACCAAACCATTTTTAATACACATAAGAAAATTTATGTACTAAAATATAAGGAAAGAGTAATTCTTTTAAGCAAAATAAAAGTTTATATTTTATTTTTATAAATATAATCCAACGAACCATGTGCTTTAAGTTCATTGATGACATCGTTGTAAAATGCTATTCCTTTCGGGTTAACTCCTTCACTTAGCTTACCCGCTGCAAACACATTCATAGGTGGTTAATAAAAATAAAAAAAATAATAATAATAATAATCTATATCTATATCTATATATATTTGAAATGACAATTTAACCCGATTATCCAATTGACCCGCTCCATTTCCAGAAATAAAAAAAGGCAACACCAAAAAAAAAAAAGAAACACAAAAAATAATAAGTATCCTACAAAATCTATAAAAATAACAACTATTCTTCAAAATCTCTCTGCGAATCTTTTATATTAATTTTTTTAAGAGTTCAAAAAAATACCGATGACACCCTAAAAAAAAAATACCGATGACATAAATTTGTTTTTAAAAAATACACTTTTCATCCTGATTTTGTGCCATTCTTCTCAAAATTATATATAAAAAAATTTTTGATTTACATAATAGTATAAAAAGAAAAATAATTTCCTTCCTGATTTTGCGCCATTTCTTTATAAATCATAAAAAAGAATTGATTTACCAAGAGTAAGAGTTGAAAAAATATTTTCCTTCCCGATTTTCCACACTTTCTTTGCGTAAATTATTGAAAAAAGAGTTTTTTAAAATAAAAAAACTTTCCTAATTTGCGACCTTGATTACTCATATTGCACCGTTCTTTTCGTGATTATATCTTTAATTAGTTATCTTTATGTAATCTTCTTTTCTCTGCAATCGCTGTCTTTTATATTTCGTAGATGTATATGATTGTTTGCTGTTTTTTTTTATTCAATTCCAAAAATTGGTGGAAATCAGCATTATGTTGTGTCTAACTTCAGTACGAGAATTAACCATTGTGGATTCAATATTTTATTGTTCTCTTTTCGGTTCTTGATATTTAACTTTTTTTTTCCAGTTTATTTGCATTTGTGTAGGGTTTCCATAGATGTGAAGATGATCGAGAGATGCCTAGAGGATCAAGGTAGGTTTTCCAGATTATTCCTCTTCTCTCACAACACCAGATTTTTTTTTGGCTCAAATCAATGAATAGTTTTAGTTTTTTTTAATATACTTAGGTTGTAATTGATTCTAATCGATCATTCTTATTCTGAAGCTCTTGATAAAGATTTCTTCTTTGTTTTTCTAAATGCTTGCAGATTGCAAGTTCATCTTCGCCCGAATGGCTCCAGCCTCCTTAACAGAGAGTAGAGAGTTTTTTTTTTTTTTTTTTTTTTTTTTTTTTTTTGCGCAAAAAAAAGGATTTTTATAATATTGGAGGTGGATTTCTCTATCATTTTTGCTTTTGTGTTTGAATTATCGAAATCTATAATATTGGATTTTTTTATATCGGATGGAGAGAGATTCATCATAAATCGAGTAGCAGATGCACATAGGGGTAAATTGGGTCCATGACCCGTTAAAAATAAGAAAATCCTACATTTTACCTATAAAAAAATATTTGAGACTTATAAAAATTTATTTATTGTGTAAAATATTTACTGACCCCGTTGAATATAATTTTGGATCCGCCACCATCGTGTTTAGGTAGTATTCATGGTGTTTGCTTTTTACCCTGATTATGCATTCCTATGGGCCTTTGAACAAATGGATATTTCGTTTCAGATTGGGAGGACATTTATCTATGCGGATTACTTGGGTTGACGATGTCAAATGTTCCCCTCAAGATAAGAAAAAAAAACGACATCAAATTTGGATCGAAGTAAGAAAATGATGGCTAAGCTTTAATTTAAACCCAATAACTTCTATGCACACACCGATCTAATTGATACGGATTATTTTGTGAAATGTACATCTGAGCTGAGTGATCATTTGTTGCCAATTGTGAAGTAATACAAGCGGGTTGATCGCTATATCCTATTTGAGATATTTTACGAGTTTCAATTTATGTCACGCTTTTAATATTTTTATATATCTGCAAGCCTAATTTGTGACAACGAGGAGGTTATTGGAAACCAGCGAACATATATAAGTGGATTTGTAAAGAATTTGATTTAAGAAAGTGATGTCTGCTCTACTCTATCAATTTTTTTTTGTCTATTTCGTGTCAGTTGCTCTATTTTTTTCTTTCTTTCTCACTTTTTTTTTTTTTTTTTTTTTTTTTTTCCTTTTTCTCTCTTTTTAATTCAATCCCAATGAATATATATGCTTGGGTGTATGTGTGTTTTTAATTTTATTTTATATGCTTTGTGTGTTTGAGTATGAAGCTTGGGATTTTTATAGATCATGTATGTTTCATTTGATTTTTTTTATTAGTTGTAAGTTAGTTTAGTTTTGCTATTTTTTAATACTTTGATGAAAGTGCTGCCAAAAATTGTTATCTTTTTATATGAGCTATTTGGAATTATGAACCTTCTAATTGTCTACATGTTATCACATGTTTTACTAGATTTATCTTAGACATTTATATGATCATGAAGAAACTTCTAAAAGATAAATACTATTGTTACATTTGTTTATTTCATTTTTAAATGTGACTTTTATGTTTTTTTTTTTTTTGGGTGTGTGATCATGTCTGAGTGACTATTGATGATGGATAAGTTTTATTGATGATGTATTGTTATGTTGATAGATTTTACGGGCCTCGGCTGCAAACACTACTACAAGATGAGGTTTCTTTTTTGTCTCCTTCACCAATAAAGTATTTACATCTCCAATAAAAAAATACATTTCCAATACTGAAAACTCATTTACCAACAAATTATTTATATCTCCAATAAAAAAATACACTTTTAATACTATATTTTAGACATATTGGTTCCGTTTGTTTTGCAAGATGTTTTTTTGGGAGTTTTTTTTCCATCACATCATCAATCATTTCTTATAATTCTCACACCAATCAAATCTTCAACTACAAATAAAAAAATATTAAATCATCTATCATCATTTCACTTTATCAACTTTATTACTTTTTTACCATTATTTTATTCATTATTCTATTTTATTTCACCAATCATTTAATAATCCACACCAATCATTATTCTACTTTATTTTACCCCATCAACTTTCTAATTATTACTTCAATCACTTTATCTAAAAAAAACTCCCAAAAAAACTCTAAAAAAACTACAACCCAAAACAAACAGAGCCATTAATTCTTTTTCTAATCTGTGTGATTTTTTTTCTCTACGATAGATGAAAAACGGAGGGAGTAGCAATGTAGACGTGCATGGGAATTTATGGCTCACATGATGGAACTTTTATTTTGGACACATTTATTTTCATCCAAACGATTCTACCGGTATACCACATTACATGTACATCGTACTGAATTCACCTATAAAATTTGCTTTTAATGTCAAAATTTGACTTTTCTAAAGTCGATTATCACATTTGACTGATTGAAGGTCGATTCTTATTTAATAACTAATTGTAAAAAAGATCGAGTCAGTGTGGTGTAAATGTACTATGATAGAATCGTTAAAAATGAATGCTCCATTTTTTAGATGTCTCCAAGAGACGGAACTCAATATGCATATTACACAATGCAAAACTATTCAAACTATGTTTTTATGTATGTGTGTTAAAAAAAAGAGTTGTTTCATGAAAATGGTTTAAGATGGAGCTCCCACTATTGTTGTAGAGTTCAAATAATGAATCGTGCTGGATGACTTGATAGTTGCAGCCAGGAAAATTACACTGCATCTTATTTCATTATTGTGACGCACGTTTTTCTTTTATATTAATTATGTAAAAATGTATGACCAATGTTATCTAACATCAACTTTATACTTATGAGCAACTTAACCTTTCAATGGTATCTTATTTCCCCTTATTGATTACCATGGAACACACATATTTGTATTGAAGTTTTATTTATGATTCGCTATTAACTAATTCATAATAATTTTTTATCGTTTCATGTGTATAAAATTGTATATTTATAATTTAGATCCACACATATATAATCTCTTTCTCCGTGCATCGCATGGGTAAAAGGCTAGTAATAATAATAATCAAGTTGACTCTTATGGCACGTTTGGATTGTGGTAATGGAATGTAATGGAATGCTTTTTTCTTTCCATTCCATCAATTTGGCGTGTTTGGCAGCGACAGAATGAAATATGTTTTCATTCCATTCAAAATCTAATGGAATGACCGGAATGGAATGAAAAAATAAATAATGCAATAAGAAACGATTTCATTCCATTGTCCACCAAACGCAGTAATGGAATGATATCATTCCATTCCATTGCATTCCATTCCAACAGATTCATTCCATTCAATTACATTCCATCAATCCTAACGAGCTATTAAAGATAGTAATCAAACGCAATACCATAAAATTTGCACGTATCACAATACATTGGTAATTTAAAACGTTGTTTTCGTAAATTGATTCCGTCCGAATTTCATTCAGTCAGGTAAGAGATGTGGTTTTCTTAACTAATATTAGATCCAAAAAAAATACCCAATATTTAAACTTAAATGCAGTTAGAATAAAAATTATGTTTAACTTAATTTCGATACTATCTATAATAATATAAATGAAATTTTTTGAATTTTCTACATAGAAATTGGAAGAAAAAAATAAATCGAAAAATTAGAGTAATCTAGATTATCTTACTAGGTATAACACGTGGCCACGAGATTGAAAGCCTGAAGGCGTTGAGGCCAATGAATTTCAGCAAATTCACGTCATCCTGAAACATACGTAGTATATATATGCAATAAATTACTAATAATTATACCGGTCCAAATATAAGTCATCCTAGCTTTTTTATTTTGGTTCTATAATATAAATCATTCACAATACCAATAGAGTATTAATGAACATTTTTCCTTATCTTATCCCTAATTTATATCAATCCAACAACTTTTATTTACTCTACAATTGGTGCATTTATGATAGTCAAGAGGTGTATTATATATTTTATCCATACATTAATTACATTTAACTACTTTCTTAATCAATGTGAAAATTCTAGGATGACTTATATTTTGGACCGGATGTAGTATATATAACAAAGTGATAATAAATTATATAAAATAATGAATGTGTTCTTTACAAGTTTTCAATGAAAAAATTCTATACACTATCACATTTTTTTATAGAGCATATACTATCACTCTATTTTATTTTTATTTTTATTTTTATTTTTTTGAATTTTATTTTGATTGAGAAGATATACTATCACTATGAAAAGCCTTCCTTTTCACCTCTAGTCTGAAAAGTTACTACCAAATTTGATCTATTTATTATAATTGTTAGATTAATTAATTAGCATTAATCATTGTTACCTTGTAACGATGATAAAAATCGTCGGCAAGATCTGCATTACTTCCGTCTTCTATTTTGCCTGTATCATACCAACAATATACGACAGTTGTATTGTACCGTACTTTTTATATATAATTTTGCATCATAGATATATATATATATATATATATATATATATATATATATATATATATATAATTCACCGCGTTAATACGAAAGTCTGTAAAAAAAAAACAAGAAATATATAGGAGACTCACTCGGGACTTGGTGAGTATAGGAATCCCATATGCTTCGTCCTCTCCCATATTCAGATGTTGCTCCTTCATACTGTGTTATATAAAAATATTAAAAGGCACCACTAATATTCAACATATTAAAAGTTGAATGTAACTTTAACGTTCGACTTTATAGATGCCGAATGTCTCTTTTTAATCTTTATAAAGTCGAATATTAGGATGCACGGGTATATATGGATACGGGATACGCAGATACGTGATTTTACAAAAATACAGCATACGGATACGGATGTGTATTTGTAAATAATTAAAATATAAGGACTAAACTGTAAATAATAAAAATAAAATGATATATGTATATATATACACCTTCATATGAATGTATGTGTATATATGTATATGCATGTATAATGTATGTATCTATGTATGTATACATATACATATATAAATATATATATGTGTGTGTGTGTGTGTGTGCATGTATGCTACACATATTAAGATTCAAACTCATATACGTGTATCTGGTAAAGTATCCAAATTTTGAAAATTACAATTCGTCCCAAGGACGGAGCCAGGAAATAAAATCTGAGTGGGCTGAGCTAACCATTAATTTTTCTTAAAAATCCGAAATTTAACAAACGGAACACTTTGAACCTCTAAGAACAAGAACACTCAAAATGATAATCGATTCATTCAAGAACAATGAAAAACGTGGATAATTGAGTAGACACCCTTCACCATTATCATGATATTAAAAAGAAAAAGGAAAAAAAAAAGGTATATAGATTCAGCTTTTATTTGATGATTGAACAATTCTAAATATTGCTATTTGATGGACCGAAAAAACCCCAAAACAGAATATTAGAAGCAAATATTATGGGTTGAAATTGGTTTATCATAAGTAAAGCATATATGTTTTGGTTGAGTTGTTGTGCTGCTATAAGAAATTAAAAATGAACCATCTGGTGGGCTATTAATAAAATATATATAGTGGGGCTGATGAGTTAATATTATGGGCTGTTGGGTGGGCTTAGCCCCCCTCAGCCTTGGCAATAGCTCCGTCCCTGATTCGTCTCAAGTACGTATCCAGCGGAGCATTTGAAGTATCCGTCGAGTATTGATATCCGATACGTATTGGATACGGGATACGCTTGCAGGATGAAGTATATATCCATGTATCATAGGTCGAAGTCGAATGTAGTTTTCGATCTTTCACTTGTGAAAATGGAAACGATAAGAGATGGCTAAAATGGTAATTAATTCACCTGATAGGCTGCAGAAGAAGCACCGTAAACGAAATCGGGTGGTAAACTATGTCGATTAAAAGTGGAAATATTTGATGGTGTAAGGCCAATGGCGAAAGAATTCTCAAAGTACCCAAATGAAACTAAGACTGACAAAATTAGGCAAAAGAAAGCATTTGTTTGCAAAGCCATGGCTGAAAAAAAATCTTGTGCTTTGCAAACCTTTGTTTTGGGTACACTCTTAGATTGAGATCCCAATAGCACTTTATATAGGAAACTCACCACACAGATGCACATGGGAATTGGAAGCAAAAGCATGGCCATTTTATTTTTTTATTTTTATTCTTGGAGGGGGCATGCAATTCCCATACCCTTAATTCAAAACCATTTCAAATAATTGTGATTGTTTGATCGATCACATGTTCGTCATTGGAGTAATGACACGGATACTAACAGTTGTGCTACAACGATGATCTGCACTGTTAATCATAATGTGTCTAAATTGATCATGAGTAAATCTAACATGATCAACGGTGCATATCACCGTTGTGGCACAACCGTTGTACTCGTATCATTAGTCTTGGTCATTATGGACCCTTGTGACTAATATACATAATATACATTGATTGAACGAGACACGTTGATTCATCACAAATCTTACGGTGGTCCATCGTAAGTATAACATGATGATCCCAAACAAATACTCTATCCGTCCTGTAATATAAATTATTTTAGTTTTTTGGTTTTGTCTCAAATATATTACATCTGTCTCAAAATATAAGTCATCCTACATCTTTAGATTTGTACCACAATCTAAGTCATTCTACGCTATCAATACAACATTTATTACCCTTTTTCTCTATATGTCTTACCACTAATTTATTATCAAGAAATCATTTTTTATTACTTAACAATTATTGCATCAATAATAGTCAATGAGTATTTTAGACAATTAACATTTGAATTTATGACATTCAACTACTTTCTTAATCTGTGTTAAAATCATTAGGATGACGTATATTTTGGGACGGAGGTAGTAGCTTTTTGGGTTTGTCTCACTTCTCAATTCAATATTAAATGCATTTATTCCATTTTCAAATTAAACAATTCTATATTATAAGTCATTCCCAAAAAACAATACAATATTTTGCTTTGAAATATTAAGAAGTAGTAACTTATTTATTAAATTTTAGTAAAGTGTGTCAAAAATCCGAAAGCCCCTATAATATAGGACGGAAAGAGTAGGATTTAAGCATTTTATCTTGATCGTAGGAAAAAAACAATTGTTTAAAAAACTTGATTGGCTGAAAAATATAGAGTTAGTGTGTATTGTGTTGGTCTGGACCACCATAAAACCACTGCTGATTGATCAATAAAGTTATAATTGTGTATAAATCTTATTGAATTAACATCTCGTAAAAGATGAAATTGTTGGGGAACAAAGGCATAAAGAGTCTGGCTAGGTCAATATGACACACAACATCATATAAATTAAGGAAAAATTTAGGCATAGAAATAGACATAATACTTATACAATATAAATGAAAAATCAATGTTGATAGATACATTTGAATTTTGAAACTCCAGTTTTGACAACGTAACATATCGATGTAACATACTTTTTTTTTTGAAGGAAAATGTTATTTTATTATGTCAAATCGGCTTAACAGACATCCATTACATTAAGCAGGGAGGGGGGGGCGTACCCAAAGTGATAAGACCAATGGCAGACAGACCTGCTTGGCAAGACAGTGAGTCGGTGTTTTGCCTCCACGTTTTATGAAAGAAAAGGAGCGTGTGGAAAATCCTTTTGCAATGTTCAAGCACTCTTTGACAAGACAGCCAAAACAAGATACATCGTGAGCTGGCGATTTAAGTCGTTGAAGAGTCCGTTTCAGGATCAAACGTGGGGGGAGGCGCGTACCCAAAGTGATAAGACCAATGGCGCATGGACCGCTTGGGCAAGACAGTGAGTCGGCGTTTTGCCTCCACGTTTTATGAAAGAAAAGGGCGTGTGGCAAATACATTTGCGATGTTCAAGCAGTCTTTGACAAGACAACCAAAAGAAGATAGATCATGAGCTGACGATTTAAGTCGTTGAAGAGTCCGTTTCCAGGATCAAACGTGGAGGGGAGGGGGGCGTACCCAAAGTGATAAGACCAATGGCAGACAGACTTGTTTGGGCAAGACAGTGAGTCGGCGTTTTGCCTCCACATTTTATGAAAGAAAATGAGCGTGTGGCAAATACTTTTGCGATGTTCAAGCAATCTTTGACAAGACAGCCAAAAGAAGATAGATCATGAGCCGACGATTTAAGTCGTTCAAGAGTCCGTGTAATATCCTGACTTTTCGAAAAAGAGCAGACGTGTCTTTTTGCGAAAAATGGAATATTATGATTTACGTATTAAAGTATTTTATGTGTGTGTGTATATGTATATTTTGGATATGTATATATATATATATATAATATGATTTTTAATAATAAGGGTAATTAAGAAAAATAAGGGATCAGGTTAAGTATTGGGATTTTGTCTATTTAAGGAAAATAGATCCCATTAGTTTCCACAACCTAAAAGAAATCAGAATTTACCAGCGTTGAGAGAGGAACGGCGTGGAGCTTTGAGGTCTGAGGGAGTTTTCGATTAGTTTCTAAGTCGAATCTCAATGGTTTTCGGATTAGAGTGGAGCAGGGTAATCGTCATGAAGAGAGCGTCGATTCAACACCCGAAAGTTAGGACCTTGTCAAGGTTTGATAGGAATAGCTTGCTAAAAGGTAAGAGGCTCTTCCTATAAATTAATTATGGTTTATAGAGGCTAGATCGTGTTTTGATTCGTTTTGTAAGGGGTGTTTTTAAACGGATAAATGGGTATTCAACCGTATCATAATTATGTTATTGGTTTTAATTATTTATCCGCTTCTGTTCGTCGATACAGTTTCTTTGTGTGTATATGTATTTGGTTTATTTTGGTTAGTAGTTGATGAATAACTTTTCAGAAAGAAAAGAAAAGAATTATAAATAGCAGTCGAAGGTTATAAAAAGAAAAGAAGGAAGGTTACTTTCCAGTCACATGTATTCATTCATAGCAGATGTTTTCGAAAAGTTATTAGGAAAATACGACAGTTTTGTTGAACAATAAATATAAACAAGATATACTTGAAGAATAAGGAAATAAAAGAGTAGCAGTAGAAATAAACAATAACGAAAAAAAAGAAGTAGCAAAAAATGTGGAAACAGAGAGAAGAAAAAAAAAGGCAAATATAGCTACAGTAAAATATATATGTGTATATATAACCGTGTATCTAATTATTTTACGTAGTGTGTGGTATATTAGAGACATTTAATTGTTCCTCCTAGTTCGACTATGCAGCCTCTTTAAACAAAAAAAAAAGGATGATTTAATAAATATATAATGTATAGTTGTTGGGTAGTGTTGTGTTGTGTTATTTACTTTTTCATGAAATATGAATAAATGATTTGGTTGACAATGGATCTTGTGGCTAATATTATTTTGATGCTTAAGATGAGTTGTAGTTTTTTTTAATGAGCTTGAAGAAGATTAATTAAACATAAACAAGCCCCGAGTGAGTTTCTGATGCGTTTGGTTCTGGCACCGGATGTACTCTTAAAGGGAGTTGAAGTTCGGGATCGTCGGAAGAGCACGAAAGGGCTTGTGCTTTGATGAACTAGAGTTCATCACTGTCTATGTAATTGCTAGGCATTGTCCGTGCCTAGAGGTCTAGGAAAGAGAGTTGAGTTTGTGAGAAGGAGCTTACTTGAAAACACTTAGGTGGCTAGTTGACAATTAATAATAATACATACTTGTGTAGCTAAAAGACTAAACATCGTGTCATTCTTGGTAAGGCACAAGTCTATATCGCAATGTGTAGGCTTTCGGATAAAACGAGTAAACTTGCTGGCCTTTCTAGAGGCACCAGGAGTAGAGGGTACTCGTGGATGAATAATTTTAATTTGCTAGCCATTAGAGGGCACCAGGAGTAGAGGGACTCCACCGAACGCGTATACTATCGGGACTAGCCCGTGGCTATTGGTGTGATCCACCAATAGGTTGCACCCATATGTCTCGTGGTGAGCAGCACCATGCGTAGTGTCCTTGAATGCAGATGTAACAAAGATAAGCTAAGTTAGAAACATCTAGTCATGACATGTTGATGGACATGAAGTGAACCCTAGATTGAGTCGGTCTCATAAAGGTAATAATTTAACTTAAAACATGTTAAGGAGCCTTAGTTAATTTGTAGATTCTACATCTTATTGAGTACTTTGTACTTACATCAAATGCATTGTTTTTCTATGTGTTTGGGGGAGAGAAGATGAAGCAGGTAGATGCGGAGTTCGAGTCAGACTTTGATGACGACGTTTGAGGACGCCGGAGTTGAAGCGTTTATTTATTCTGCTTTTCTTTTATATACATTAGATACATTGTTCTTTGGGAAACGTTGTATTCTCTTTTAGTATTCTTTGGAAGGTTTCGTACATTTTGGTTTCGTTTGGTTTTCCAATGTAATAAATGTTACATTTCTCCCTTTAGATATTGAGTTTCTATTCTTAGTAGCATTTATGTTTTACCCGAGTCTTTTAGCTTCCGTTTGCTTTTATTTGATACGACGACGTAGAGGCTTGCGTATAATGTTAGATTTATTTAATGCTATACGCGCCGAACATTTCTCTTCCGGATAAGGGCTCGATATCCGGGAGCGGGACGTTACAATCCGTTTCCAGGATCAATTACGTGCATGTGTATATACATACTGATTTGTACATGACAAATTTTATAATACAACCGTTGTAGCAAGGTTGTATCAAGTGGCATACATTACAACCATTCATTTCTAACCTCTCACACACGATAAAAGTGTATTATGTGAAATAGAGTAAAAATGAGAGGCTCTAATGTATGCCACTTGGTACAACATTCTTACAACCGTTGCACCATAAAGTCTCTCTTTGTACATACACAATAATTGGTCAATTATTTATAATTGATTTTATTTTGGAAGATCCCAAACATTTTATAACTGAATTATCTTTAAAGTGTACAATTTAAGAGCATAAAATACCCTTTCCAAAAAAAAAAAAGAGAGCATAAAATACGTGACGTGTTTGAAATGTTCAGCATTGATGAAATTGGGCATATTAGGAACGTAATTTTGGTGTTCAACATCTTGAATCAGGCATGTTAGGCATGAAATTGGGCATGATATTGTCATAATTTGGGATCAATCATTAAATCTGCATGTTATTCACATCATAATTTGGGTCCCAATACCATAAGATGCCATAATTACTTTATTTGATAAATTATACAAATCAAATTTACCAATGCAGACACAAATGGGAAAATTAAATACGTACAAAACATGTCATGTCAATGAAATACACGATATAGGTATGTTAAGATATTATGTCTAGGTCGATATGTGTAACGCTTCGTTAAAAAAATCCGAGTATTTACGGAAAAACGGATTGTTCATACATGTTCTGAGATAAAAATCTCATTACACAAATGTTTTTTAACTAAGAATATCCGGAATTAGTTCTGAAGCTAAAAATATCCGGAATTAGTGTGTCCGTATTATTCGAACCGTCGATGTTGGATATCTAAGTACGTAGGTCATTTACATATTATGTAATAATATAAGACTACGATCGATTTAGTCTGCATTTCTCATTAATTATTATTTGAAAAATCTTATTAAATCACAAGATGATCATATATGGATTAATCAGTATCTTGAAGTGATTACAAACTCTTGCTTTCAAAACAGGGTTCGATGTGTTCGTTAAGGCTTATTGAGTGGCGTGGTTTGAATCACTTTTGTTGGGCTTCCCAGAACCTGTCAAGGACATGTCCAGGATCGAATCCATAACATCACTGGGTTGTTTAACCGAGAGCCTGGCTTGGTTCAGCGAGACTACTTTATTGGGGCTAACTATGTAAGTTTCTATTGCGTTTGTTATATGATCAATGAAAAGCCCAATAAAGTAGTCTTTCATTTAATATGATTAAATGACAAGCCTAATCTTCTTTAAATTTAATTGATTGTTTAGCTACTTTTATAGTCATATCAAATTAAATGAATTTTACTCAATTACTTTAATTTATTATTTATTATATAAATAATCATTGACTATTTAATGTCATATAGAAACCAATTTTCCACATACATTCTAAAATAATGAGTCGTTAGGAAAAACTAGTTTTTTCATTTATTCGAGAAATGCTCACACATATGAATTAAGTGAGAGAAGCCGGGGACCATGAGCCTATATCCATAAACTCCAATGATCCAAGTGATCGACCAAACTCTTCAGTCTAATCACTCATTTCATTAATCTAGGTGTCGTATCACCATAGACCGAGATTGCACTCTTCGGGAATACATAACATATGTACTCCGCTTACTCATAATAGTTACCAAGTGCCCACTGATATAATCATTACAAATGGATAACCCTCCACAAACTGTTCGTATACGGAGCAAGGCATCATCCATAAGACATCTCCGTAAATCTTATCCTCGAACTACCATTAACCCATAGTGATTGATATCCTTTGATCATATTAGAGGTGCGCACTATCGACCAATATCGGGATTAACTATCATGAACCGCCTATCTACTTCCTCTTTTGATGAATAAGTAGACTCCATCTTTATGACTACATTCCGGCTACCAATCACTAAGTGATGCTAATATGAGTCGTGATTAAGGATGACATTTCTTTGACAACCATACCGCCAAATCAAGCGTCCCCTGAAAAGTCACGAGTCTATAATCACATCAGGATTAAGATTCAATCCAGTAATTTTGATCCAATAATTCAATTAGAATATCTCTTTATGGACTTAATACGGGATTATTATATTGAATAGGTCGATCCTACGTGAACCCTTTTCATGTATAAGTGCACCATTATAAGGTGTCCAACACCGACGGCCCGGATCAGCAAATACTCTCTAAGTGTTATGGGACACTAATAGTGGTTTGACTATGAGATTCGAAACTCCATTCAATCATGAAACAAGTCAATTCACAACGGACTATCTATTTATGATAGTAAACCATAAACTCAATCCTCAATTCATAACACTTATGCACTGAGATTTAGGGTTACATACCGGACCCCTAAAGATTTTCTTGCAGATCATTGATATCTACGCAATTACCAAAAAAAAAGACTTATGAGAAAATATTACTTTTATTTAAGTAAAACAATACATTATTACTTTTCCGGCATTATGCCTAACAATATCCCACTTGATTGCAAATGCAATATAGATGTTTTAGAGCACTCCCATTACATCACAACATTCTCCTTGTTCTAAAACAAGTGGGTTAAGTCTTTCCATCACATTTATGCAGTACCACTTCAAACAATTTTGACAAGACTACACATTGATCCATTAATCAACTTTCGATTGTCTTGATTAGTGAATCGTCACTTATTGGGTCACTACTCGATTAACATACTAATTCTCTTTCTCCAAGGATACTTGAGAAATTACCATTCTTGTTTATCCACTACAAGAAAAGCGTTAAATTACGACGGGCGTTTTACGACGTGCTTTTAATGCACGTCGTAAGTTTTAACATTTATGGCGTTCTACCATTTGCACGTCATTACTTGTGGGAATACTTCATAATTTACTTCATAATATATCCAATGATTAATTCATAGATACAATTTAAATGACAGTGAGCAACTCTTCCAAAAAGAACATCTCTCCATTGTTCTCTATATATTGTCTTAAGACCCTGATATTTGTGGAGAACTACTCCATGTCTGGTCTGTAGGACAATTACAAAATCTCGTCTTGGATAACTTTTATCCATCTTATCAATATAAGATTTTCAGGTAAATTCAACGACGTATTCTAATGAACTCGAACATTTCAAATTTCAAGGAACAACTTTTCTTCTTTCCAAATCAGTCATTTGGATAGTCAATGCTTAGCTTCATATGACATTGCCGTATCATTCATAATGATTGTGATGTCATACACTTCAACACCTCAACACCACGTAATAAGCCCTTAACACATCAAATGGAACACAAAATAAGGTAAAACATCACTTTTAGGTGATAGGCCCATGCCTATGGAACCCTAGGTGCACGCTCATAACTCTTGGAATTTTTTTGGAAATTCCTGACCATAGGCCGGCACCCATAGGTCATTGGCCACCGCTTATGGAGTCATAGGTCAGTGCCTATGGAGTGGTCTATCACACCTAATGTTTCTGAACTCTCTGATCTTGATAGGCCAGTGCCTACAATTCACAAAGCCACCGCCACGGGCCTCGGGAGCAGCTTTTTCTCGCATTTTTGTCTCTGTTCGAATTCCAACTCAATTCTCAGACACTTTAACCCAAAATTAATACCTTTTAGGCACCAATACAACACCATACCTGCAACAATCATTTATATACAACCTGAAATGAATATACACGAAATACAACCCAAAACAAACCCTTTTAGAACACCGCATTACCTTTTTAGCAATTGAAAGCAAACTCCAAAGAGAAATTAAAGAAAACCAACTTGAATCCTTCGATTCATGACTTCTACGAACAATTATACGATTAGACAACCATTTACACGATTAATGCTTGGATCATTATCAAGAACGGTCAATTTTTGATTTTCGGGCTGAAACGAAAAATCTATCGAATTGAAAACGATTGGTGTGCAAAAGTTCATCTCGATGTGACGACGATTTCCGTCTTCTGTGGTCTGCCCAAATTCCTGACGGATTAGCCGTGCGATTGAAGATTCCCTTCCTCCACTTCCAGGCATCCTGCGTCTGTCTTCATCGTATATTTCTTCAGAATTGCCGTCGACTAATATTAGAAGAGTTTAAGAAAATTATTAATTACTACTAATTAAAATCCTTATAAATTTATTAGAAGGAAAATCATTTTAATTAATTAAATCCTTTTATTTTTATTTAGGTTAAACATAAATAGGAAATATAAACTCCCTCCGTTTCTTTTTACATATTGCTGAGAGAATATTCACACAGATTAAGAAAGTGATTCTTTCTGAATCATAATATTGGAAATGTATTTTTTTTTATTGAAGATGTAAATATTTTATTGGTAAAGATGTTTTTAGTATTGGAAATGTATATTTTTTAGTGTTATTTGTTTATAAGGACGTGTTTTGGGACTTAATTAGGCAAATAGGACATATTTAAAAGATCATTAGTTATAAGGACACATTTTATCCAAGTTTCCTAAATTACCCTTTCTCCTTGTCTGGATCAAAACCGTTTCCAGTTGCTCAATATTGAAGGCGTTTGAGCACTGGTGACAATGGATCCAAATAGTTGTCGTCCACCATCCATCAATGGCAACATAATATGTCCAAAATTCAGAGGCAAAATCAGGCAGCTAAAGAATCGAGAAAACTGTCAGATGCTCTGAGGAAGATGAAGTACGAGGATTTGTTTCCTGTTGAAGCTAAACGGTTCGGGTATGATCTGAAAGCGAAATTGAAGCCTGTGGATGAAGCTCTTGAAGATCGTGTGAAGAAGAAAGCTGATCGTTACTGCAAAAAGTGTCATTACTTCACCCTATTGCCTTCAAAACCTTATTGCTTTTGAAGGTAGCTGTTCTTTTGATTTACTGCTGGTGTTGTATACTGATGGCTTCTCCTCTGATTTTTGCTCTTAAGATTGGATTGAGGCTAATTCACAGTTGTTTGCTGCTGCTCCTATAATACTTTTATTGAGGTTTTTATAGTGTAAATGCTGCTGCTTTGTGATCATTTTTGGCCTCTGTTGCATAAGGCTGCTTCTAATGCTACTGTTAAAGTGATTGTCCCTCATTTATGGTCTATTTTCCTGCTGCTTGTTTCTGCTTTTTAAGGAATGGCTATAACTATTGATTTGGCATAGGCTAGTTGCAATTTGGATAGTCATACTAAGCTTCCTTGAAGTTTTTTTAGAAAATTTAGTTGACTGAATATTGTGCAATGATGAAAATGTCAAACAATTATTTTTGTGCTATAATGTTATTTTTGGTAGAATTGTATGTGGTGTTATAATTAAAAAGTGACATTTACTGATTCTTGTAATAGCTTTAGATTTCCAACTGCGTCATCGTTGATTCTTGAGTTTGCATCCATTGTTCTGCAATGCTCAACACTAATGGAGCCACAACTGATGTTACAAGGTGCATCAAAGCTGCCATTAGCCCTTCACAGAAGTCACATATTCACAACTCCAACTTGTTTGTGAAATCAACTAGACTTTTAATTTGTGTTTGTTTTGGGTTGGAGTTTTTTTTGGAGTTTTTTTGGATAAAGTGATTGAAATAATGATTAGAAAGTTGAATGGGTAAAATAAAGTAGAATAATGATTGGTGAAATAAAGTAGAATAATGAATAAAATAATGGTAAAAAATGTAATAAAGTTGATAAAGTGAAATGATGAGAGATGATTTAATATTTTTTATTTGTAGTTGAAGATTTGATTGGTGAGAGAATTGTAAGAAATGATTTGTGATGTGATGTAAAAAAAACGCCCAAAAAAACTCCGGCCAAAACAAACGGAGTGTTAGTGTTTCCTTGCTCATCTGTGAAATGCAAAGGGTTAAAGGATAGAAAAAAACAAGGTGTGACTCCATGTTTGGCGGCCAATAGCGATGATGTAACTACAAATGAACAGGAAGAGAAGTTGACGTATACTTCTCATTGATGTAACTACAAATGAATCGACAAAATGGCTCCTGGAATTGGAGGGTTGTTTCCTCTAGGTATATACTTCTACTTTCCTTCTATTCTCCTTGTTGCAAATGCTGTCATATTAAATTATCTTTTGTAGGAATGATTCATGCCCTAGAATAATGCTTCTTAGTATCTTCTTAGGACTTTGAAGGGGTTTTTTTGGCTGGTTATTTTGATATTTTTTACTTTCTCGAGAAAAGCTCAATCAAGTTTTCTTTATTTGCAAAGAACTAGTATTAAAGGCTACGAGAAGAGCATTTCATGAGCTTGCTTTGTCTACTCATGATCATAGATTAAATCATTCTTGATTTTTTTAGTTTCTTCCGTAACGTGATCCAATTTGCTTTATTTCTGACCCGCATAAGTTAAGTAATTGACTTTGTGGATCGATCTTTGAGGTCGATGATCAAAGATTAATTTTTTTTGTTGATATTTTCTTCATCTTTCTGAAACTCATTGCAAGATGCATTATTTGCAAAGAACATAAGTTAAGTGGTCGGTCTTGGAAGCCGGAATGACTTCGCTCGGGCTTGCTTGATGATCTTAGTTTATGTCATTTCATATCTTTGCTTTTTAGACTTGGTATGATTATGAAAGGCTTTGGATGATATTTTATTTTTTTCCTTTCTTTTTTTTTTGAGTAATGATCTGGACACAACCGTTGTGACACAACGAGTGTCACATCATGTATCGACACCATTGATCATGATGTAATAATGATCAATTAGTTTAACATGCATCACCTTGAAACAAAGAAAGAAAAGCTATACGTTGATGGTGGGTTTGTGTATGATTTGGAATAAAATTGATGCGGTGATATTGATGTCACTGCATTTACAGTTAGAGAATTGATGTAGTGACATCGATGTCACTGCATATACAATTTACAAAGTTTTTGTTTTTGCAATTTGGGTGTTGATGTCACTGCATATACAATTTCATACAAAAATTGGTAACTTTGTAAAATAAGTGTAGTGTCATTCACATTAGGGTGTAATTGATCCGAGTCGAGTCGACATTCCCTAGGTTCGAGCTTGAATCAACTAAAAAAGTTTGGGCTCGATTGAGCCATAAAAAGGCAACATCGAACTCGACTGGCGAGATATAGCTAGACGCGGCTCATAAGCTAGATTTCCCCTGAAAAATCTTCCTAATTTCGGGGCAAAAAGGTCAACAAAAATGTTGTTGTCACTGCATATTTGATTGCCGATGTCACTACATAAATTATTGATGTCATTCATAAACGATTGTTGATGTCACTGCATATCTGATTGCCAATGTCACTGCATAAATTGTTGATGTCATGCATACATGATTGCCGATGTCATTGCATAAAATGTTGATATCACTGCATATATGATTGTAGATGTCACTGCATAAAAATATGAATTAAGGTGAAAGATTTATGTTGATCGTAGTTTTATATCAAACGATATAGCCATTTGAAGTCAATTTTATGAAGAAAAGAAGTCGATTTTATGAAGAAAAGAAATTGATTTTATGAAATTAAGTGGGAAATATATCAAATGTCATCAGAGTGTTGCTTCATCAATGTCACTGCATCCCGGTGGTCTATGCATCGCGGTGTCTCTGCGTCGGGGGTGGCCACTTCATCGCGGTGTCTCTACATCGGAGGTGGCCACTGCATCGCGGTGTCACTTCATCGCGATGTCTCTGCATATATGATTGTCGATGTCACTACATAAATTGTTGATGTCATTCTGAAGAGAGTTTGAGAATGTGATAAACACAAGAGTAAACTTCAACTTAGTTTATTCATTGATATGAGAGGTGTATAAATAGATACAATTGAGAGAGAGACTAGCTAGCTAGCTTGGGCGGCCACTTGAGTATGTAGATGTGGGCGGCAAGCATGCAAAAAGTAAAAGTAAAAGCTATGTCTATGACATAAAGTAAACTAGAGTTTGACATATTAATTGTTTATATGTATCACAATTAATATGTCTTTTACAAATAAATAAAGTGTACAAATAATATAATACACTAAATAGAGATCATTGAACATGTTACTCAAAGAGAGGCATAAGAGCACTCATTGAGAGGCCGCACCTTTGAGGTAATATTTCCACACCCCCTCAAATCTGGGTCAGATATGTTAATGCACGCACCAAGTTTGCTACTTAGTCTCTTTGAACATAAGAGGTGGAATAGCCTTGGTAAGGATATCGCGATTTCGATCTGCTTTGAGGAACATATACTGGAGTTGAATAATCTTGGCATCAATCTTCTCCTTCGGAAAATGTCTCACAATGTCCACATGTTTTGTTTTGTCATGATGGACTGGATCCTCTCGCCATGCATAGTCTTTGAGTTATTATCACAAACAGAGTGTGATAGGTTGTCAAGAGGTCTTGAAGTTCGGAAGTACTCTTTTGAGCCAAAGAGCTTCACAAATGCCTAAGACAAGTGCCCTGAGTTCAACTTTCAAAGATCGCTTCTAGACACGATGGGTTGTTTCTTGCTCCTCCAAGTAACAAGATTGCCCCATACATAGGAACAAAGAGCACGTGTGGTCGACCTTCTATCTATGTGGCATCCAAACCCAATCAAGACATCAGTGTAGACCTTGATGGATCTATCGCCAGACTTGGTGAAGTGTAACCCTTGGCCAAGAGTGGACTTTAAATACCTCAAGATCCTATTCATAGCATCCCAATGTTGCTCAAGAGAGGCAAAGTGCATGAATCAAGCTAACTGATCGACACCATATGCAATATCCGGTCTTGTATGGGATAGGTAGATGAGTTTCCTACAAGTCTTTGATATTGTTCCTTTCTTACAAAGAATGTCACCATGTAAAGGAGGTATGACCTGGGTCTACTCTGGGGATACAAAGAGTTTGCACCCCAAAGATGCCGTTTTCTTCAAAGAGTCCAAGACATATTTCCTTTGGGAGACTCGAGATTCCTTTGATGTTTCTAGCTACTTCCATGCCAAGAAAATACTTAAGTAAACCCAAGTCTTTAACCTGAAATACCTTTGCCGCCAGCTTCTTTCAAGTGTTGGATCTCAGCAGGTCATCTCCAAAGTAAGGATGATATCATCCACATAGACAATAAGAATAGACCTCTTACGGTTGGTTGTCTTGATGAACATAGTGTGATCGTAATTGCATTGGTGATATCCAGCAGACTTTGACCACGCTTGTTAATTTTCCAAACCATGCCCTTGGTGATTGCTTCTGTGCCATATAGAGATTTCCTCGTTTGCACACCTTGCCTTGAGTATGAGGATTGATAAAACCAGGAGGTATAGTCATATAAACCTCCTCAAGAAGGTCCCCATTTAGAAAAGCATTTTTGATGTCCAATTGATGAAGAGGCCCGGTCAAGTTGGACTGCTAGAGAAATTAGTACCCTGACAGTGTTGAGCTTTGCCACTGGTGCAAAGGTTTCTTTATAGTCAATGCCATAAGTTTGAGTGAATCCCCTGGCTACCAATCTGGCTTTGTACTTGTCAATAGTGCCATCAAGAGGTGTACTTGATAGTGAATAACCATTTGCGGTGACTGCCTTCTTGCCTTTTGGAAGAGTTGTGAGATCCCAAGTATGATTATCGGGAGGGCGTCATCTCTGCTTTTAACAAAGAAACCTTCCACTTATCATTTTGAAGGGCCTCTGAATATTTCTAGGGATAGAGTGGGAGTCCAGGTCCTGTGTAAACATGGCAAAGATAGGAGACAACTGATCATAAGATAAATAAGTATGAATAGAATGATCGGTGCATGATCTCTTCCTTTCCTTAGAGCAATAGGTCCGTCATCCACTTTGAAGAGTCGAGAGTCAAGAAGCCGAGGTCCAGGAGACTGTTGATGAGGGTTGCCGAGGTTCTCGGGTCGCTAGTCTCTCGTGTCGCCAGATCGCCGAGGGTCACCATGCTGAAGGTTATGAGTCTGCTGGGGAGTAGGTCTTTGATGGTCAAGAGGCTCTGGGTCGCCATCACGAGAGTTAGGACTCGCTTTGAGGGTAAATAGTTTCTTTGAAGGAACGGGCTTAGTTCAATCTCAATCAGGTTTCCATCACTGGATCGGCTCAGTAGGGTTTGTTGTAATATGGAGTCCTTTCAAAAATTTCACATCCATAGAATTGTAAAATTTCTTTTCGGTAGGAGAGTAACACTTGTAACCTTTCCTCGTCTGTGTATGTATCCAAGGAAAATGCACTTATGAGCTTTAGGATCAAGTTTATACTGTTGAGCATGGATATACACAAACACAAGACAACCGAAGATCTTTGGAGGCAATCGGGAAACAAGATGATGGCAGGAGTGTGTGGTCAAGAGAGTTTGGAGTGGAGTTTTGAAACCTAACACTCACTGGGAAGTCTGTTGATTAAGTATGTGGAAGTCAATATAGCTTCACCCCACATATATTTTGGAACATTTGTGGTAAACATAATAGACTCTAGCCATTTCAAGCAGATGCCTCGTTTTTTCTCAAAGAACCCCATTTTGTTGAGGGGTTTCAACACAACTACTTGATATGGACAATCCCTTTATCCATCAAGAAATTAATGAGATGAGACTCATAATATTCAAGAGCATTGTCGGGCCTTCAAGATTTTGATCTTAGTGTCAAATTGAGTGGAGACCATGTTGTAAAATTCTTGAAAGATGGGTCCAACTTTGGACTTATCCTTCATTAAAAATAACCAAGTGGTTCGGTGTGGTCATCTATGAAGGTAACAAACCACCTCTTTCCTGTTATGCTTTTTACTCTTGAGGGTCCCCATACATCTTTGTGAATTAGGGTGAAAGGTGAGGAGGGTAAGTGAGGTAATTTAGCATATACAGATTTGGTGAGTTTGGCAAACCGACATATATCACATTGAAGATCATTAAGGTTGCATCCTTTAAATAATTCAGAGTTAAAGTCTTTAAATAACCAAAACTAGGATGTCCTAATCTATAATACCATAACATAATATTGTGATTATTTGAAGCGAGTCTTTGAGGAGGATTCAGTCTTGAGTTTCTGTCTTCACACAGGCAGGTGAACAATAAATGATCTGAGCAAGTTTTGGCTCTTTCCATTACTTCTTGTGAATAAGTATCTTGGAAAATACACGATTGTCTTTAAAAGTGACTTTGCCCAATTTAGGTCCTTAGTGAGTTTCTTGATCGATATGAGATTACAATCAAGCTTTGGAACAAACAGACATCATTCGAGATAGATTTTATCAAGAAGTTTAACAATTCCAAAACCTTGAGCATATGAAAAAGATCCATCGCCAGCTTTAATTTTATGAGTCTCACGACAGGTTTGAGGTTATATAATGTGTTTTATTTCCTGTCATATGAGATGAGGCCAGTAATCAACTATCCAGTGCACATCGAGTTGGGAATAAGATATACCTGTCTTGGTATGAGTGGCAATGCCTGTGAGAGAGTTATCGGTCTTCCGCCATTTGAGAAACTCTTTGAAGAGAGCTAATCGAGAATCCATAATATCACCAAAGTGATTCCATCTGCTTGAGAGTGTTTGGACTCGAGACAAGTCTTCCATCTTGCTTTGTCCTCGAGTTATACTTTTTCATAGATCTTGACAACCCAAGATTATTGTTGTAATCAAGTCTGTGATTTGTATATGGAGTGGAGTCAGAACCTCGATCTGTTGAGATTTACTTAATGAGTAGGATGCTTGGATGAAGACATTCTTGATAAAAAAAAGATACTTGAGTTTTGCAAATGAAAATTAGAACTCGAGTCTCTCGATACCATGAAGAGAGTTTGAGAATGTGATAAACACAAGAGTAAACTTCAACTTAGTTTATTCATTGATATGAGAGGTGTATAAATAGATACAATTGAGAGAGAGACTAGCTAGCTAGCTTGGGTGCCACTTGAGTATGTAGATGTGGGCGGCAAGCATGCAAAAAGTAAAAGTAAAAGCTATGTCTATGACATAAAGTAAACTAGAGTTTGACATATTAATTGTTTATATGTATCACAATTAATATGTCTTTTACAAATAAATAAAGTGTACAAATAATATAATACACTAAATATAGACTGCTTGAACATGTTACTCGTAGAGGCATAAGAGCACCTCTTTGAGGTGCACCCTGGCCGAGGTAATATTTCCACACATTCATATATGATTGCTGATGTCACTGCATAAAATATTGATATCACTGCATAAATTGTTGATGTCATGCATATATGATTGCCGATGTCACTGCATATATGATTGTTGATGTCACTGCATATATGGTTAATTAATCGGGGTGGTGACTGCATCACAATGGTTAATTAATCGAAGTGGTCAATGCAACGCGGTGGTCAATGCATCGGGTGGTCAATGAAAAAAAAAAAAAACTTTCAACGTCCATCCAGGATTTATAAATAAAATAAAATAAAAAGGTAAAAACAACGTCAGTTTAAAATAAAAAAAAAACAAAAAAAAAACTAAACATTCAAGTGTATGAGCCGCCTGTTGCCTTTTTTTTAAATTTTTTTTTATTGTTTTCTTCATTAAGTATATTTTTGTCTATCAATCTAATTTGTTTCCTTATAACTAAGTGTTTGTTTTGGGTGTCTTTTTTGCCTAATTAAGTCCAATATGCGTCCTTTAGGATAATTGTCCATTTTTATTATTATTAGATATGTAAATACTTTATTGGTAAATAATGAAAAAATAATAATAAATGATGCACTGAAAATGTAAAATGCAGATAAATAAAAACATAGCAAATTCTGAAATGTGACAGATAAAAAAAAACGGAGAGAGTATAATTTAAATCTCATTTACCATATTACCTTTCTTAAAAATCCGGTGCATGTGTTACATGAAGCGATGGCACACAGTCTAGTGTTTCACTCTAGAGCACCACACACAATCCGGTGCTCTTGTATTTTTATTTTCATATTGCGACTTACATGTTGTTATTTTCGGGGCATAGGATGACTAGCTCATTCCTATGTTGAGTTTGCCGAAATATAGGTTTTGAAGAGAAATGGATATGCTTTTTGGCACGTTTGATTAGGGGAGGATCAAGAACAGGGTCGACGGAACTAGGGGTGATGGCTAGGGTGGGCGTATCCTACCGGTTTTCATTTTCGGTATATCAAAGATCTTATAAAATCAATTCAACACAGTTTGTTGTTTTAATTAAACTCACATAACCATACAAATATAGTCTATTAGACAATTCCACCACCAATTTTCGATTACGTCCCTGATCAAGATACGGCGATGCAAGAATTTTTTTAATTTACTTTGCTTGTTAACATAAATAGTTTGTGAGAAAAGAAAATTTAGTGTATTAAGAACAAATAATGTGTAGGGATAATTGTAATAAAGGACAAAGTGGAAAAGAAATTGTTAAAAAGGACAATTGAATTGAAAAATGGTGAAAAATGACAAAAGACACCTGAAAGGACGAAATTGCCCGTGCCACATTTAACTACTTCAATTCCACTATCAAACAAATCCATTAAAAATAAGGGTTTAATTTATTGTTAAAAATGACAATTTGAACCTAGAAATATGCAATGAGGACAGTGTAATTTTTTTCGGGTAGATTTGAGGCCAGTTTAACTGCAGAAAACAGTGGATTTGTCCTTATCACCCATTTTATATTTCCACTGTCCTAATTTCTATTTTTCCACTCTTTTTTGTCCTTTTATACCACTGCCCCTAAAAATAATTCACTAAAACTTTTTAATATCACAAAAATCCACTAAAACAAAAGCAAAAACAAAAAACCGTAAGAAAGGTATAATCGTCCTGTGGAATGATAATTTGTCATTTTTACCATTATATTCAATCTACTTGACTAAATGTCAATTAACACATGAATTTTGTTTTTTTTAACATTTGTTCATAATGTAGTTGGAAAACAGCAGAGTAACATCTGTCTAATTGAGAAAGGTGGAGTTAAAATTACTAGACCAATGTATTTGGAAGAACTTGAATTGAAAAATAAAAAAAAGAAAACGTATAAAAGCTACCTCTTAAACTCTGGAAACAAAGAAGTAAACATTCAGTCTAACTAAACTAGCTGTCCGTTTTAACTCTTGGAAGACTACGACCATGTCAAAGATACTAAGAACAATGGTTTTACTGTGATACATACATGATCAACAAAGAGACTACGACAATGTGATCATTTTAAATTTGGTGATATGATAAAGCTCGTAATATTCTAAACGAGTCGAGCAATTCACAATATTTTTCAGTTCGAGTTCATGCATAAGTATTTCGAACTTAAGTTCAAACTAAGATTCAAAGATGTTTTAAAACTCGGCCATATATGTAATATCACACATCAAAAGATTGGGAGATATATTGGAAATGTTGGGATGAAGCTGCAAGTGTACAAAGGAAACCGGATCGCAAGCAGAAAGAAGAGACTCATCAACAAAGAGATCGAGAATCAAGAAGAAAGAACATCAAACAGCAGATCGAGAGTCTTTTAGGCACCTTATCAAACACCTTTGACCGGAGACGGTTAAAGGTCATTAGAGTTAGTTAATTAGTAACTAACCGACTAATTGTGTAATTCGCAATAGGGATACTCTATATATAGCTGAAGAACACATCATGTAACTTAACTTTTGCAGTATCAATAAAATTTACGCTTCTTCTTCTTTCTTCATCTAATGAAGTTTCCCGCTTTTTCCAATTTTTAATTTTCTGTTCAAGTTCTTGGTATGGAACTTGTTTTTCCACATGGTACTTGTTTGTAGTCTTTGTCTTTCGGTTTTCTTGGAACCGGTTATTTTGGAACACTCTAATGGATATGGCACAGAATCAGCAGATTTTGCCTGGAAATCCTCTGTATATTCATCCGAATGAAAATCCATCGCTTATTCTGGTTCAACCACCACTTAATAACAAGAGTTGGCATCCTTGGAGCTGGTCTATGAAGAGTCAATTGGTCACCAAGAACAAAATAGGATTTATCGATGGATCAATTGAAAAACCTGCTCCTGATTCTCCTAATTTTCAGGTATGGCAGCAGTGTAATGCGTTTGTTTCTGCCTGGATTGTCAATTCTGTTATCCCTTCTATTGCACAAAGTATTATGTACAAACCCTCTGCTAGAGCTATTTGGATAGATCTTGAAGGCAAAATTTCAAGATTAGATGTCTTTAGAATCTCAGATTTATTAGAGGAAGTTCACACACTGAAACAAGGGGATTTAGATGTGACAAGTATTTACACAAAGATGAAAAATTTGTGGGATGAAATTGGTATTATGAAACCTGAGCCTACTTGTAAGTGTGAGCCGAGATGTCACTGTGATGTTTTGCAAGTTTTTGCAAGGTATGCAGAAACTGAGAAAGTGGTTCGTTTCTTGAAAGGCTTGAATCTAGAATTTTCTCATGTACTAACTCAGGCACAGTTAATGGTACCAGTACCAGATCTGCAAATTGTGTTTGGGATGGCTTTGAAGCTTGAAACTCAGAAAGAATATGAGATTTCACAGAGTTCTCATCAAATTCTTTACAATAGGACTTTTAATACCGGTATGGTAATGTACAACAGAACCAGTACAATGCAAGTAGGAATTGAAATACCAATGCTGGTAGTTCTGGTACTTCTGTTGGTAATAATAATTTCAAGAAGGCAGCTTCTGGTCAAGAAAGAAAGAAGCTCCAATGCACCTTTTGTGGTTTTATTGGACACATTATCGACAAATGCTATAAAAAGCATGGATTTCCACCTGGTTTTGAACCTAAGGGCAGAGTAAATATGGTGGATGCAGTCACAGTGGATTCTTTAGGGGACATTGTTACTAGTATTATGGGAACAGCTACCTAAGATAATGAATCATATAGTTTGAACAAGTCTCAGTATGAACAACTTATGAGGTTGTTAGAGACACAAAGATCAGACAGTTTTGATCACATGGCAAATCAGGCTACTGTTCTTACTGCAAAGTTTACCCCAACACCTGATGTTGCAGGTTTTTCTAGTCACATTTCTGACATATGGATTATTGATAGTGGTGCAACTGATCATATAGTAAATAGGGTTGGTTGATTATCTAATGCCAGGCCAATTCAAAATATGTTAGTTGGTCTACCCAATGGTTCAATTGTACATGTATCACACATAGGACAAGTCAAGCTATCTACTGGTTTGACATTGTTAAATGTGTTATACAGACCTGATTTTCATTTTAATCTAATATCTCTAGCCAAAGTCACAGCTAATCCCTCTTTGTCTATAGTATTTGCACTTTATAAATGTTTGATACAGGACAAAAGACATGAGAGTCTTATTGTATCAGCTGACAAGTACAAATGACTATATGTGTTAGAGGTTTCCAAGCCTGCTGTGCCTACTATGCCTAGCACACCTACTGTTTGTGCTGTCACAGATGAAACCATTTGGCATTATAAATTAGGACATCTCTTACATAACAGATTAGTAGACAAGAATCTGTGTACTGGTTCTCCACATGTAAATACAGTTTGTCACATTTGCCATTTGGCCAAACATAAAAGAAGTCCTTTTCGTTTAAGTACTTCTACTGTTAGTGGTGTGTTTGACCTAATACATGCTGATATTTGGGGGCCTTATAGGCAACTAACAGTGCATGCTCAGTCTTATTTCCTTACTATTGTTGATGACTATTCCAGGTTTGTTTGGCTGTTTTTAATGAAAAATAAGTCTGAGGCTAGAGACCTCATTAAATCTTTTTGTCAGTTTGTCTATGTTCAGTTTCAAAAACATATTAAGGTATTAAGAACTGACAATGGTAATGAATTTAACATCCCTGAATTTTATAGAGAAAAAGGGATTACACATTAGACATCTTGTGTTGATACTCCTCAACAAAATGGTATTGTTGAAAGGAAGCATCAACATATTCTAAATATACGAAGAGCACTAAAATTTCAATCTAATCTTCCATTAAAATACTGGGGGTATTGTGTCTTGCATGCTGTCAATTTGATTAATGTTACTCTTACACCAGTTCTAGGAGACAAAACCTCTTATCAGTTATTGTATGATAAAGAGCCTGTTTATAATGATTTCAAAGTGTTTGGCTGTTTTGTTTATGCATCTACACCTATCCACAACAGATCAAAATTTGATCCAAGGGCCAAGGAATGTGTGTATATAGGAATTCCTCAACATACAAAAGGACACATTTTGCTTGATAAGTCAACAAGAGATATTTTTGTGTCAAGGGATGTGAAGTTTTATGAACACCTTTTTCCTCTACATATTATAAGTTTAGATGGCAGTCTTTTACCCACAGGATCAGTACATTTACCTGCGCCATACACGGGTGTCTTGGACAATGCAACAACATCATTGGGGAATGACACACCAATTTTCATGTAGGATCATACACCAGATGCTAATTCAGATGTTTTACAAGAACAACAACAAGCCTTGGCACCTGAACCACAACTTAGAAGATCTAGTAGGTCCAAACATCAGCCTACTTAGCTAAATCAATATGTCTGTCCCCATAGGAAGTCACCACACATAATCAACAATGTGCTTAAATATGATTCACTTACAAATGGATACAAGAGTTTTGTATGCCTCACAGACAATAAAGCAGAATCAAAAACTTACAATCAAGCCATTAAACATGCCTGTTGAAAGGAAGCAATGCAGAAAGAGTTAGATGCATTACAAGCTACACACACTTGGGAAGTGGTTACCCTACCTCCTGGAAAAAAGACCATAGGCTGCAATGGGTATATAAAATCAAGTACCATGCTGATGGATCTATAGAAAGGTATAAAGAAAGACTAGTGGACAAAGGTTATACACAAACATATGGTATAGATTATGAGGAGACTTTTTCTCCAGTTGCTAAAGTTACTACTATCAGGACATTGCTAGCCTTAGCAGCTTCAAAAAAATGGCATATTCATCAAATGGATGTGCATAATTCTTTTCTACATGGAGAATTAGAAGAATATGTCTACATGGATTTGCCACTGGGATTCACATCAGACAATCCTCACTAAGTTTGCAAGCTAACAAGATATGTGGACTATAACAGGCAAGCAGATGATAGCAAAATACTTAACCGCTAACTTTAACCGCCAGAGTATCGGGTCAACGGTAGTTTAGTGGTCACAAGGTCGAATCCACAGGGAGTAAGGTCTAAGTACCAAAGTCAACTTAGAACTTAGTTCAGGTCAAAATAACGGTGGAGAGATATTATACTAATGCAAAAGTAAAGATTAACTAACGGTGTACTTCTAGATATTAAAAGGTATAGTCAAACTATGATCACATGAGCTACTTTTACCCTTAAGGAAAGACTTGACAAGGAACGTACCTTAACCGACCTACCTATCCAATGTAGTTTAACGACATCCACGGGTGCCAACTCCTAATTCTGGCGATTAGACTGAACAACTCGATCTAATCACCCTATGCGAAATTAATTAATTCTCCCTTTAGAAAACCGATTAACATAACATGATTACGCTCTAGAGTCGTTCGAACAACGATGAAAAACCTCTGTATTGGAAACGGACCTAACAACTAGGCCGAATCAACGCAATGATCCTAAAACCCCTTATCCCATATCTCACCGCAAAATGCATCTATAAGTTCGATGTGTGTGACAATGAACTAGGTGATCAATCTAATTCATAGATGTTAAAATAATTTTGAGGACGTGGATTAATCGTTAAAACATGATATTACGCACTACACAAATCCCTATCTCATCCCCCTTAGGGTTTTCGCTCGTTTTCACATAATTCGACTACACATGCAATTAGCTACTCATAATTATGCTAATAACGGAATAAAGAACAGAAATTGAACTAAAGACAATAAACAAAAGAAAAGTCATTACCATATAACCGCTGAAAATCAGATCCAGAAAATATGAAGAAATAGTTGCACCCAAAAAGTTGAATCGTTGATCTTGTAATGTAAATCTAAGCTATAAAAGATGTGTAGAATCAAAGGAAGTTGTCTAGGGAATCAAAAGATCAAAGGATTTTTAATCTACCCTAAAATCGCACCAAAATCGCTCAAGAGAAGTCTAAAGTCGGCAAAACATGCATATGGGGCTGAATGAGCTGCGTATTTATAGTGTAGGTCGAAATATGATGCTATCTGTCACAAACCCCCATTTGAGTCCCTCCAAACGCCCGTTTGCCTGGAATTATGATGATATTAGGGTTTCATTTTCCATGGACCAGCGTTTGCCTCCCTCTGAACGCCCGTCTGATGAATCCTGGACGCTCGTTTGCTTTGTATGAGCTTTTTACTTCGGGCTGAACCCATCCAAACGCCAGTTTGAGGGTCATTGGGACGCCCGTCCAGCTGAAAATCCAACTTTCTGAATGAAGTGTCAACTCTGTGAACACGCGTTTGGGCCGGGCAAACGCCAATTTGAGGTAGGCTTACTGCAAACGCCCGTTTGGGGCATGGCAAAGGCCAGTCTGCCTTGACTTCACTCCAAACTTGGCTTTTCTTCTACTTTCATTCAACTCTCGTGCCACAAACATGCCTCTTAGTCCAAAACATCGCCTTTCGGGTCCTCGAGTCACCTAATTCCTGCAATAACATAGATGAACAAACACCACGCGTAATTCCGCAAGACAAAAGTACTCGGAAAAGAGTGAAATATCGTTAAAAAGGCGGAGTTTACTATCGATTTGACAGTTTAACTCCTCGTACGCATAACTCTCGATATTACTCTCGAAACGGTCTATATCTACCCAAAACATACCAATAAAGTGATAAACGGGGGTTAAACTGCATACCAAAGTACAGTAAAGTTGACTCCTATCAACCACCCCACACTTAGCCTTTGCTCGTCCTCGAGTAAATTAGGCGCTCTAAAACAGACCACGGGATCAACTTTACGAAACATGCATAGTGCTCACGACATCAAGGAAAAAGTAAAGTAGACACTGAATGTACACCACTTGACTCTATCTCACCATGAAAACGAAGTGTGTGTGATATAAACCGAGGGCTACACTCAAAATGATCACCGGCTCTGAATACCGGCCAAATAACGACACACGACTCATACCGGGCTAGAATCTCCACTAATCAAGGCAACCGAGGCTAAATACGGTCAAGTAGGACTTGAAGGGTTATAATGTCAAGCTCGGGATGGGGTTAATTGAAAGGAAATTTTAGGACTGGAGAAAGAGAAAAACACGAGTGAACTTAATCATTTCATGTATTCTTGCTTTGAAAACATACCAAACCACACCAAAACTCCTTCGATTCTTTCTGTATGCATTAACAAACAAACTCCAACCTTAACATCATACTTTTATTTACTCAAAACATCCTTCTTTGACTCATTTTTCTTGAACTTTATTCAACTTTCAATATTTCATTTTTTTTTCTTTTCATTCTTTTTTTTTTCAATTTTCTTTCCTGAACCACAAGCCTTACAATACATTCCTCGAGCTCCTCCCCTTCATGTACTATCTCGTACTAACTAACTCCTCTCGAAGCACGCACCATCTCCCACCCCACACTTGCTTTAGCAAGTGTGTCTAAAGTAACGACTAAGTCCACTCGTAGGGTGATCAAAAGAAACGTGACCAAAAATAAAGCTCAGGGTTAGGGTAATACAGACTAAGTAACCAAAACGGCTCATTTCGGACGGTGGTCAGACCGTCCTATCAAGGCTTAGAGGGGTTACGAGGGTATAATGTTGGGATTTTGGCTTATTTGGCTCTGGCGGGTCAAAGAAGCGCCATGACTCTCATCCCGTATCTGGCCTAGGACAACCTTTCTATTTCGCCTCGAAACTAGTGGCATAAGTGTGTATAGCAACCAGACTAAGCATAACCAAGGTCTATATGCATTAAAAGGGGTTCGTATCGTGATAAAATAGAATCGCCTTGCACACATTACTCGACTACTAAGACATCTACCAAATCCATCGTGAGAAACATGCATATAACGCGGTGTCAAACCGTGAAAAGTTTTAAAATTTTAAGCCACGAACTGACTCAAAAATGGACATTAACTAAGCATATCACAAATACAGGCATGTTTATCAATTGAAACAAAATAAAGCTAATTCGTTTCCACCCCCCACTTCGAATGAAGCACTGTCCTCAGTGTGTGAATGAGATAGAAAAGAAGACTTAGCTCATAAACCCGGAAGAAAGGCGCTATCTAATTCCGTGACAACCCCGTAATAAGCATGACCCGAATCCCTATCAAAACAGAACAAATACCAAACATGCACGGGACATGGTCCTCATGCCAAAGCATGCAATAGGGATATGGGGTATAAAATGTAAAAGGCCTTGTCACGTCAGAAAAACTTGATAGGCAATATATAGCACATCACATAATAGCTTTAGATGGAAAAATCACCCACACAGGTAAAGCATGTAACATCTAAGCATCAAATATAAGGCCACAGAGACACACTCATCATAGAAAGCATCACACATGCATACATATCATAGTCAAGGCATAAATTCATATAAGAGCACATAGGCGGATATTCCTAGATTCCTTGCAATTCCACTTAGATTTTATTAAGGCGGGTTGCCTCCCCAAGCGCTTTGTTTTACGTCGTTGGCTAGACCGGATGACGCTCAACCGACTCAACTCAAAACAACCTCAAATAACATACCAAATAAGCATATAGCATGTCAACCAAATTCAAAGATTCATAAGTTTGAACATGCCCAATGATATACCTAGTGCAAACATCAAAAGATTCGAACTAGTGAACGGCTTACCTCTTGCAACTTGTGCCACTTTCTCCTGCCACCTCACACATTCTTTCTTTTCCGGCTTTTTAGATGGCTTCCCTTTAGGTTTCTTATGATCAGGCGGTTTATCAATCCAAAACTTCACCAGCTTTGGGAGCACCGGTGCAACGGGCGATTCTGATTTACTCTTCGTCTCGATCTTGCCTTGATCAACGACTTCTCGTACTTTCACCGCGTCTCCTTCAACGAACTCTGACTGTCCTGCATGTCAGTATGCACCACAACACAAAAAAACAACGATTCTGTGTATAAACATTCATCAACTATAGCTTGACGACCTCTATCCTTGTAGACATTTAAACGCTCTCTCTCGCCCTCAACTCCAAACAAAATATCTCCACTCTTTACTCCTATCTAAGCATCACTAGTGGTCAAAAAGGGACGACCTAACAGGACAGAGGTCCTAGAGTCCATCTCCATGTCAAGAATCACAAAATCCACAGGGAACACGAACTTGCCTACCTGGACTAGCACATCTTTAGCTACCCCCAACAGTTTCCTCACCGACCTATCAGCCATTTGTAGGGTCTTTCCCGTAGGCTCTAAATCACCTAACCCTAATTTTTCATAAAGCGCTTTAAGCATCAAGCTCACAGAAGCTCCTAAATCACATAAAACATTTTCAATCACTGTATTGCCTATGGTGATAGGAATTGTGAAACCTCCTCTATCTCTCATCTTAGGGGGAATTTTACTATCATAAACTGCTGAACACTCCTCCCTCAACATAACTACCTTACCCATTATTTCTATACTTGCCAACATCCCTTTCAAACACTTGAAATACTCAGGCACACTAGCAACTGCCTCTAATAGGGGGACATTGATCTCTACCTTCCTATGAATGTCGAGGAACCTATGCTGATTTTTAGTAAGAACTGGCTTCTTAGGGCCTTTAGGTGGGTATGGCAAAGTATTCTCATCAAAATTAGGAGGGGAGGGGGTATAAAATCATGCTTACCTCAAGCTTTTGGCCTTGGGGGCCTAGATGTAGCTTCATGTCTCGTTGCTGGCTTGCTCGGTTCCTCATCTTTTATGTCCAAAACTATGAAATCCCGCTTCTCCATTGCTTCCGCTCTCTTGGCTTGAGCTGCTTGCTCTCTCTCAGCTTCCATTGCTCTCTCTTTCCTAGCAATCATGAGATCTCTCTTAGCAGCAGCTAACTCTCTTCTCACAGCTTCCAACTCAGTTTTCATTATTTCTCTCTCTGCTGCCTCAGCTTCATCCTCTTCATCCAAATATTTCTCTGCTTCGACTACTCTCTTTGGCTGGTCCACTCTTAATTCTCTACCACTTCTAGTGAATATTGCATTCACTTGTCTCGGGTTTTGCTCAGCATCACTCAAATTCTTCTTCAGTGTGTTCGTGATTTGCCCAACTTGGGTTTCCAAATTCCGAATGGCGGAGTGAGTGGCCACTTTTTTCTCTACAACATTCTTGTTCAACTCAGCTACAGTCCTATCTAGTCTTTCCAGGAGTATCTCAGCGGGCGTCTTCTGAACACCAGAATTGTTTGATTGCTGATTATTTTGATTGCTCTGGTGCAAATGAGCATTCGGATGCTGATAAGTTCCAGAATTATTATTCCTTGGCTTGGTTGCTAATTATTATTTCCCTGTTGCCCTTGATTCTGGTTCCAACTCGGATTATTACCCCAATTTTGACTCGCTTCGATTTCGCCCCCATTCGATTTTCTTTGTTGTTGGTGGCCCTGTTGCTGAGTTTGCTGATTTTGGCTGCTTTGTAAATTTTGGTAGTTGCCTTGGTTCTGATTCTAGGGATTCTGGTTCCGAGGCTGGTTGTATGAGCTTTGGTTTTTCCTAAAACCTTGGTTCTGATTATTGTAACGATTTCAGTTCTGATTCTGCCCCTGATTCCAACCTTGATTCGGCTAATTCTGGTTCCACTACTCCTGATTCCCTTGTCCAACATTGTTCACATTGTATTGCTGTGAATCATCACCCATACCATATTCCATTGGCGGCCCTTGCTGATTCTCAAAATTCTGATTCCACTGTTGGTGGCCAAACTCTTGCTGATTCATACTCATCTGCCCATTGCATACACATTCATCTTTTGCTGATCATTCTGGTTCCCAAATTGTTGTTGTACTGGAGTAGGTGATAATTGTTGTGGATAAGTGGGCTTTTTTGATGATGTGCATTCCATGCCAGAATGTCCACCTCCACAAAGTTGGCATTGCTGTGCCTTCTTTCTTTCCAACTCCAGTTTGTCCATCTTTAGCACCATTTCTTGCATCTTGTCATGCATGGAAGATTTTCTATAGAGGTCTTCTTTCAGCGACTTTACACTTTCCATCGGGGCTTTCTTCTTCTTTCTACTGGACCCCCATTGTCCTTCCCCATCTGCCGCATTCTCAATCTGTCTCATAGCTTGTTCTGGCGGTAGATTAATGATATCTCCGCCACTGACGGCATTTAGCTTGTTTTGGTCCACTGGATCTAAGGCCCTGAATAATATAATGACTTGCTCAACAGTAGAAAAACCGTGTGGAGGGCATATCTTCAGTAGACCCCTAAACCTCTCATAAGTCTCTTTTAGTGTCTTCCCTCGAGACCATCAAATGAAGACTTTCAGATCTAAAATCTTCACCGGAGGGAAATACTTCCTAAAAAAACACTTTCACTACATCCGCCCATAAATGTAACGAATCATTAGGTAAAGAATCGTACCAATCCTTAGCAGCTCCTCTCAATGCAAACGGGAAGACTATCAGGTTTATTGCCTCATCGCTGACCCCATTATATCTCATCGTACCACAAATTTGGAGAAAATGATCTAGGAAGCTGTTCGGGTTCACCGTTGACTTCCAGTGGAACAAGGTGTGTTCCCCCAACATGTTCAAAATATTCTGCTTTATATCCATGTTGTTGGCATTAATATGGGGTACTCGAATTGATTATGCCCCGTGACTTCCTACGGGTTTGTCACATAATCCCGGAAGACTCTCGGTCCTTGCACCTGCTGAGCCCTCTGTGGCTGATAATTCTGCTGATGTTGTTGTTGATAATACTGCTGCATAGGTGGTGGCTGATTATATGGGTTTTGAAACCCCTGTTGATTTCCTTGATTCTCTAGCATCTGTAGTAATCGGTTCACAGTGTCTTGGTCAAGCTCTGGTCCGAAACTCTGAGTATTCTGTTCATTTTGTCCTCCCCTTTTCTATCCAATCCATGTCCTCTGATTAAATCGTGGAGTCACCAACTGACGTAACACTGTGTTATCCTCTCTTAATGGTTCATGATGAGGGGTCCTCGGTGGAGTATGCAATAGTCATGTTGCGTTACCACCAGTAATGTCTGAGGTCTGCCCTTGTACATTATGTTCGATTAAGGGCTCTTTGCCATCTCTATGATTTGGTGAATCTTCCATTTCTTCTGAGGATTCTGAAAGTGAGCTTTCCACTACCTTTTCTTCCTCAAATAAGGGATTCGGACTAGCGATCAGGATCTCTCCTCGGCGCAGACTGTTTCTATGACGTGCGTAAGCTTCAATCTCTTGAATTGGCTCGATGAGAGGTTCTTTAGAGCTTCGGGTCATTCACTGACAAACAAGAAACAACATGAAAACAAAATAAAAACGACCAAAGCCCAAGATTTCGGTCAACTTACAAGATATCAAACGTTACTCCCCGGCAACGGCGCCAAAATTCTTGATAGCAAAATACTTAACCTCTAACTTTATCCGCCAGAGTATCGGGTCAACGGTAGTATAGTGGTCACAAGGTCGAATCCACAGGGAGTAAGGTCTAAGTACCAAAGTCAACTTAGAACTTAGTTCAAGTCAAAATAACGGTGGAGAGATATTATACTGTCACGGATTTTATCTATGCAAAACAACAAGTAATAATAATTTATAAATCCGGTATTCCCCAAGTGCGTGGATCGTAGTATAGCGATTAATACCGAGTCGATCTCGAGGAATCGAGGTTGTTTAATCTAGTTCGATTAATTCTTCTAAAATTGTCACTACTATTTATTACTAAACCTAAACTAAAACGGAAAATAAATCGATGTGAGGATTGTCACCCAAAGCCAGGAAAGATAATTTCGAACACGTATTAACTAATTCTATTCTATAAACTAAAACGAAAATAAAATTCCAACTTGGCAACGAAGAACAAGGCACAAGATAGTTTCAATTAATTTAACGAAGAACAAGCAATGATCCACCTATCTCGCAACTCTCAATTTCTACCCTAGATCGTTTAGTGAAGATTTAATAAAGGTTGTGGTTCACCTACCAAAGGTATGAACTTCTACTCTCGTAGATAATCCGCCTATCAATCTCTCATCTCTCGATCTTAAAGATTGACGTTTTACTAACCAAGGTGTAAGATTTCTCAATCTAGCAACCTAGAAATTCAACCTATCAACTCTCGTTATTTTTAGGTTAAAAGTCTCATCTTTAATATGGTGATCTAGGTCTAACAACGATTCTCATCAACGTTAAACATCAATAAGCAACAATCCATCGATATAATTGCATAATCAATATAAAAGCATAATAAAGATACAAGCTTTAATAAAACTCACAAAACAAATCCAAAGTCGAAAGCAAGATGATGTTGAGATGGTTTCACATGCTTGCTCAATCGCCTAGCCTTAGCCCATCGTTATGATGCAATTAACATGAATAAAAAGTAAAAGAAAAACTGTTTATAATAGAGGAAAAACGCAGCAAAAGCTGCCCCAAAGGGGCTTGTGGCCGCCTAGGGTCGAAATATGGTCCTTAGGGTTTGATAAAACGCGCTATTTATAGGTTTTAGGTCGGTTTCAAACATTGGCGGCGGTGGACGCCCGTCCGACCTTGTGGACGCTCGTTCACTTTTCTTGGACGGAGGTGAGCGCCCGATCTGCTTCGGGCCCAAACTCTCTGTTCAAATTCCCCTCCTCTGGACGCCAGTCCAATCTGCTGGACGCCAGTCCAGGCTGGACGGGGGTGAACGCACGTCTGGAATTGCATATCTTCAATCCAAATTCAACTTGCACCTTCTTCTTTCCGTTTAAACTTCAGTTGGTCATCTTTTACGCTCCTTCAATCCTCTCCATGACATGTAAATGTACCTTCAAAACCATAAAAACATGCAAAAATGTAAAACCACACATAGATAGATAAATACTCATAAAATCACACAATTTTAACCCGGTTTTTGCACTTAAACACTTCTTAACCTCTCTTGCTCAATAAATCTAATAAACACTTACTTTTCTATGCAATTTATCAGATTATGGGGGAAATCGTTACGGAATATAACAGTATAAATCATATAAAATCACCCTTAACAACTCCCCCACACTTATCTTTTGCTCGTCCCGAGCAAAACAAAACAAGAGAAAGCCTCGGAAAGAATATAGACACCTCAACACATATACCACATAGTCAATAAAGTAGAAGTTCACCATCGTGTGTGTGCATAGCCATAGAAAACTTCCACTAAATCCAAACTTGAAAAACTCAAAGCAAAACTAGCTAATACCCCCTCGTGGACTAGCAATAAATGACACTCATAAGATGTACCCTACAAACGTGACATATCCCGAAAAATATGATCGAATGAATCTAGGGCCTTTCTAAAATACTCAGAGGATAATCCCTACAGCATATCTATCAATTTATACTGGGGATAAGATTTAACAAAAACTAAGCCTTATTCATTTCATAACATATCTTAAGTTGATTGAATTCATTCACGTTTTTTTTTGAACACACATTAGAAGAAGCTATTGCCCTCATAGCAGAATAGGACATTTCGAGATAATCCCCTACCTTACTCAAATCATAAGGCAGCTTTTTCTAACTGTCGTGAGCTTTTAGTCATCATAGTGGCGTAGGACATACGTGGTATACCCTACCTCACTCAAATCATCGACTAGCTTTCGACACACCCGATAGATTCATTTAATTATTCAACTTCTCATTTGACAATAGTTACGTGTTACTTATCACATTCAAACTTCTAGATATTCACAGTATAACATACTCGGAACTGAATACAAACTATCATAATTCGCGAGATATAAACGTAGCACTAAGCACATGACTTATAAGACAATCAAAAATCACTCGTCGGAAGAGGGTATAACTTTATAAATAGCTCATCATTTACTATGGCACGTGGAAAATAAATCTTGGTGAAACAACTAACTCACTAAAAATATGGTATCTGAAGATCAATGACTATAACAAACCGAACGAAACGTGTATTGCCTACTCGGGACAAAACAAAAACAAAAGTGTCGAAAAATTTTGAAAAATTAAGCCCCCATTTTGCACAGAAACATCATATATATTAAGCAAATGGTAGATACATAGCGATCATTCCCCTCCCCACACTTAAATAACAACATGTCCTCATGTTGTGCAGAATAAGAGAAACTTAGCTGATTGTAGTTCTAAAGTGGCAATTCCGGAAGTGCTACGTATCAACTCCAGAAAGGCTTGATGAAAACAGTAAACTGTGGACCATCCACCGGAAAACTGACATCATCTCAAAGCTCACAAGTGCTATAGCAAATATCCTGCATACATGAAAAACAACACAAAAGCGTACCTCGGGGATAGGGGCACAAAAGATTATAGGCGAGGCAATATCATAAAACAAAGCATAAGCGATTGCAAGAACCGATAAAAACCAAACCTATGTGAAATGTAGTACCCGAGATATAATGTCGGCAGGAGGAAGGTCATATGGATTTTTCAAATTCAGCTCATGCAAGTTACCCGATCACAAAAACCGACACCAAAACCCACTTACGACACAAGACAAAACAAAACAAAACCCTAATACAACGAAACGAAAACTATCTAATGCAACGAAGAGAACTATCTTCCGTATTTATTGAAAAACAAAAACAATAAAAAAATAAAATAATAATAATAATAATAATAGCAAAAACTTTTCTTAATATTGGGTTGCCTCCCAACAAGCGCCTTTCTTTAGTGTCTTTGGCTAGACACACTTGAAACTCACTGGATCGGGCCATTTAACCTTTCTTCCACCCACTACATCGTAAGCTCGATCGGTGGTGTGGTCTGCGAAACAAAGATCTCACACATGGGGTCAAATCTTTGATAGCTTTCCAAGCACGTTTAATTTTCCCCATTGTGGACTTCTTCTTCTTCAGTCTTCTCTTTAACCTTCGCTCCCTTGCAAACTCTTCCATATCCCAACTACCGGCCCGAACTTCCCTCTCTTTGGACCATTTGCCGTCACCCTCGTAAAACAAATCGGGCTAAAACTCGTCAAAGCTGGTTGACTTGGGGTACCACACCCGAGGATGTCGAGGAAATGAACAATCAAAGGTTTCTCTTTGGGTTGACCAATATAATGCTTGCACCTTTGACCATTCACTCGAACGGCTGGTCACCATGACCTCTTAACTCTAAAACGCCTCCGGGAACAATTTGTAGAATCTCAAAAGGGCCGGACCAACGTGTCTTAACTTTCCAGGAACAGATGCAACCTGGAATTATACTGATAAAACTTGCTCCCGACTTGAAATTCTCGCCGCTTGATCTTTTCATCATGAAGGAGTTTCATTCGTCCCATCGATCCTGGCACTCGTGAGGCTTGGAGTCTAAACTCATCTAACTCATGCAAGCTGTTGCAATCGATGTTTTCCACAAGATTGGGTATCGAAGTTTAAGAATTTAATGGCCCAATACGCTCATGCTCTAATTCGATTGGCAAGTGGCATGATTTTCCATAAACCATCGATAGGGTGACGTACCATGGGGTCTTATAGGCGATTCGATATGCCCACAAAGACATCATCCAACTTTAGACTCAGTCTTTTCTATGATCATTAACAGCTTTTCTCCAGGATCTTCTTTAAACTTTGGTTGCTTCTTTCAACCTGACCACTAGTCATAGGATGGTATGGTGTGCCAATTTTATGCCGGACACCATATTTTTCAAGAACTTTCTCTAGGGGTCGGTTGCAGAAATGCGTCCCTTCATCACTGATCAAGGCGCGTGGACACCCGAATCTCACGAAGATGTTTTTCTTTAAAAACTTCATGACCGTCTTATGATCATTGTGAGTCGTGGCTTGAGCCTCCACCCATTTCGACACATAATCTACGCAGACTAAGATGTATTTGTTACCGCAAGATGATGGGAACGGTCCCATAAAATCGATACCCCATACATCAAAGACTTCGCATTCGAGGATGGGTTTTAAAGGCATGTCAAAACGCCTTGTCAGAGTACCGGTTCTTTGACACCTATCACAAGCTTTACAGAAAGCTTCTGTATCCTTAAAGATCGTGGGCCAATAAAAACCGGATTGGAAGATCTTAGCAACGGTTTTCCAAGGACCAAAGTGACCACCGGTGGGTCCACTGTGGCATTGCTCGATTATATCGCGTTGCTCAGATTCAGGAACACACCTCCTTAGCAAACCATCTTTACAGATTTTGAAGAGGTAAGGTTCATCCCAAACGAAAGACTTCATGTCAGAGAAGAACTTCTTCTTCTCTTGATAAGACAATTTCGGATCAAGATATTGGGAATGAAGGTAGTTTACGATGGAAGCATACCAAGGAATCTCAGGAGTGCACTTGTCTAGATGCATAACATTTTGGAGAGGAAGGTAAAGGTCTAAATCTTCAGGTTCTTCCTCCTCTTCATCCTTCATTCTCTTATCCACAATCACCTCAACACTCTGTGGCTTCAACGGCTCCTCTAATGTGACTTCCGCCGGGTGATTAACATCTTCAACTATCTCTAACGTCGGATCTTTCCTAGGACAACCGTCTTCATCATCACACCTGCAGGGGGGAAGGAAGTCTCTAACCTTTGTAACTTAAGCCGACCCACATCAGGTTCTAGCTCATCAATCGTCCCTTGTTGCCCATGGCTTCGATCTTGACCTAACGGAGAACAAGGATAGTTACTACTCCCACCATTGTATGCTGGTGCATAGTTAGATTGAAGTGGATTCTCATAACTTGCATCAGAATTGATATTAGTATTCCATTGGTGGGGTGAATTACCTCCACTGCACTGAGCCTCATAATGGTTTCCACCACAATACGAACATCTCACTTGAACGTTATTAAATCCATGTCCGTAAGAATTCTCATCAGTTGAGGGTATACGAGCATCGGATCCAAAGACAGATGAACTTGACACTTCTACTTTTGGGGGCCCTTTGAATTGAATGCCGGATCCTAAGTTCATGGCATTGTCCTCTTCTCTATCATAAGGAAGTGTGGGAGCTAGGTCAATGCCTTGGTCTTGAGCCATTTTCTGAGCCGTCTCTCAAGATTCTTGAGTGTCCTGTTTTGCTCCTCCAATTTAGCTTCAAGATCGTCTGATTGAGAGGAGTGCGGATAGTTACGAAAGTGTTGTGGAAAAGATTGGTCATACCAACTTTGATTTTGATCGGAAAAATTGATATCTTGATCTGATCGAAGTTCGGGTTTTGATAAAAATTCGATTTGGATTGAAACCACGATTTTGAAATTTGCTATGGCCGAAGAGAACCGATTATCAAATGTCGATTGTTACGCCAATGAAAGCGTCTTTGTCGCCCACTATTAGACGTAAACGAGCAAGATATGTCCCACGTTGTCACAATTCGACATGTGGATGGGACCGACATTTCACGATTATGGAAAGAATTGACTTGATATCCAAGCAGGGGAAGAGATCGACACCGCCAACAAAGCATGGCCGGTCGACAACATCTTCCACGAGCGAGCAGGAGAGTTCGTGGAAAAAGACGGGTCGGATTCATAGGATTAAGCGACATTTGAAGAGATGCCATCTGGCATTGTTTCAAGCATGGCGATCTTACTTTGCTCATCCATGTCCTCAATCCTAGATGGAAGATTGTATGAAACAAAAGCGAGAAACCTAAACTACGAAAAATTTAAAGCAGAAAAGCAGAAACACTAAAAGCGTGTTGAAATCTTTCGAGCCCAAAATGGAAGGGAAAACAGTGGATTTTGACGAAAGCGGTGTCAGACGGCCTTTAGCTGTCTACGACGTCGTCGGCGTCGGAACGAGCTTTCCGAATTGGGGTCCTGCGCGCCAATCCGACACTCGAGCCGAAAGTTATGGCCAAAATACTAAAGAGTGCTAAAACGATCCCTTTTATCCAAAAATTTGATCGTTAAAAACGTGGGGTCAGATAATTCAACCTCAGATATCCGTGAATTAATGTGGAAACTAGAAAAGATAGAAACAAAAACCCTACCTACGAAAAGACACTGAAACAGGAGGACAGACGGGCGTTTGGAAATCCGAACGCTCGTCCGAAGGCGAAGAAAACAGACGGGCGCCCAAATTTGATGGACGTTAAATCGACTTGGTAAAAACGATACTGAGTTGAGAATTTTAAAACGGACGGGCGTTTGATTGTTGAGACGCCACTGGACCTGAAAAAGCGAAACAGAGAGGCGAAAAACAAAGCAGGAAAGCGGGGGCGAAAGGGCGATGAAAAGCGAAGCGAGATAGGAAAATAAAAGCGAGATAAAGTAGGAGAAACCTAATAGAATACTACAAAACCTAAACGATTAAAAACCCTAATAACCTAACTAAAGTCTACCTAAAAACAAAAATATAAAGAAATTAAAACAAGAAAACGGGACAACTTAGAAAAACTAATAAAACTAGACAACCGTACCGATTCCCCGGCAACGGCGCCAAAAACTTGTCACGGATTTTATCTATGCAAAACAACAAGTAATAATAATTTATAAATCCGGTATTCCCCAAGTGCGTGGATCGTAGTATAGCGATTAATACCGGAGTCGATCTCAGGGAATCGAGGTTGTTTAATCTAGATCGATTAATTCTTCTAAAATTGTCACTACTATTTATAACTAAACCTAAACTAAAACGGAAAATAAACTGGACAGAGGATTGTCAGTCCAAAGCCAGGAAAGATAATTTCGAACACGTATTAACTAATTCTATTCTATAAACTAAAACGAAAATAAAATTCCAACTTGGCTACGAAGAACAAGGCACAAGATAGTTTCAATTAATTTAACGAAGAACAAGCAATGATCCACCTATCTCGCAACTCTCAATTTCTACCCTAGATCGTTTAGTGAAGATTTAATAAAGGTTGTGGTTCACCTACCAAATGTATGAACTTCTACTCTCATAGATAATCCGCCTATCAATCTCTCATCTCTCGATCTTAAAGATTGACGTTTTACTAACCAAGGTGTAAGATTTCTCAATCTAGCAACCTAGAAATTCAACCTATCAACTCTCATTATTTTTAGGTTAAAAGTCTCATCTTTAATATGGTGATCTAGGTCTAACAACGATTCTCATCAACGTTAAACATCAATAAGCAACAATCCATCGATATAATTGCATAATCAATATAAAAGCATAATAAAGATACAAGCTTTAATAAAACTCACAAAACAAATCCAAAGTCGAAAGCAAGATGATGTTGAGATGGTTTCACATGCTTGCTCAATCGCCTAGCCTTAGCCCATCGTTATGATGCAATTAACATGAATAAAAAGTAAAAGAAAACTGTTTATAATAGAGGAAAACGCAAGCAAAAAGCTGCCCCAAAGGGGCTTGTGGCCGCCAGGGTCGAAATATGGTCCTTAGGGTTTGATAAAGCGCGCTATTTATAGGTTTTTAGGTCGGTTTCGAGATTGGCGGCGGTGGACGCCCGTCCGACCTTGTGGACCTTCGTTCACTTTTCTTGGACGGAGGTGAACGCCCGGACCGCTTTCGGCCCAAACTCTCATTCAAATTCCCCTCCTGGACGCTTGATCCAATCTGCTGACGCCACCCAGTGGACGGGGTGAACGCACGTCTGGAATTGCATATCTTCAATCCAAATTCAACTTGCACCTTCTTCTTTCCGTTTAAACTTCAGTTGGTCATCTTTTAAGCTCCTTCAATCCCTCTCCATGACATGTAAATGTACCTTCAAAACCATAAAAACATGCAAAAATGTAAAACCACACATAGATAGATAAATACTCATAAAATCACACAATTTTAACCCGGTTTTTTGCACTTAAACACTTCTTAACCTCTCTTGCTCAATAAATCTAATAAACACTTACTTTTCTATGCAATTTATCAGATTATGGGGGAAATCGTTACGGAATATAACAGTATAAATCATATAAAATCACCCTTAACATATACTAATGCAAAAGTAAATATTAACTAACGGTGTACTTCTAGATATTAAAAGGTATAGTCAAAATATGATCCCACGGGCTACTTTTACCCCTAAGGAAAGACTTGACAAGGAACGTGCCTTAACCGACCTACCTATCCAATGTAGTTCAACGACATCCACGGGTGCCAACTCCTAATTCTGGCGATTAGACTGAACAACTCGATCTAATCACCCTATGCGAAATTAATTAATTCTCCCTTTAGAAAACCGATTAACATAACATGAATATGCTCTAGAGTCACTCGAACAACGATGACAAACCTCTGTATTGGCAACGGACCTAACAACTGGGCCGAATCTATGCAACGATCCTAAAACCCCTTATCCCACATCTCACCGCAAAATGCATTTATAAGTTCGATGTGTGTGACAGTGAACTAGGTGATCAATCAAATTCAAAGATGTTAAAATAAGTTTTAGGATGTGGATTAATCGTTAAAACATGATATTATGCACTACACAAATCCCTATCTCATCCCCCTTAGGGTTTTCGCTCGTTTTCACATAATTCGACTACACATGCAATTAGCTACTCATAATTATGCTAATAACGGAATAAAGAAGAGAAATTGAACTAAAGACAATAAACAAAAGAAAAGTCATTATCATATAACCGCTGAAAATCAGATCCAGAAAATATGAAGAAATAGTTGCACCCAAAAAGTTGAATCTTTGATCTTGTAATGTAAATCTAAGCTATAAAAGATGTGTAGAATCAAAGGAAGCTGTCTAGGGAATCAAAAGATCAAAGGATGTTTAATCTACCCTAAAATCGCACCAAAATCGCTCAAGAGAAGTCTAAAGTCGGCAAAACATGCATAGGGGCTGAATGAGCTGCGTATTTATAGTGTAGGTCGAAATCTGATGCTGTCGGTCATAAAAGCCCGTTTGAGTACCTCCAAACGCACGTTTGCCTGGAAAAATATGATGATATTAGGGTTTCATTTTCCATGGACCAGCGTTTGCCTCCCTCTGAACGCCCGTCTGATGAATCATGTCTTGAGGGCAAACGCCCGTCTGATGAATCCTGGACGCTCGCTTGCTTTGTATGAGCTTTTTACTTCAGGCTGAACCCATCCAAACGCCAGTATGGGGGTCATTGGGACGCCTGTCCAGCTGAAAACCCAACTTTCTGAATGAAGTGTCAACTCTGTGAACGCCCGTTTGGGCCGAGCAAACGCCAGTTTGAGGTTGGCTTACTGTAATTGCCCGTTTGGGGTATGGCAAACGCCAGTCTGCCTTGACTTCATTCCAAACTTGACCTTTCTTCCACTTTCATTCAACTCTCGTGCCACGAACATGCCTCTTAGTCCAAAACATCGCCTTCCGGGTCCTCTAGTCACCTAAGTCCTGCAATAACATATACGAACAAACACCACGCGTAATTCCGCAAGACAAAAGTACTCGGAAAAGAGTGAAATATCGTTAAAAAGGCGGAGTTTACTATCGATATGACAGTTTAACTCCCCGTGCGCATAACTCTCGATATTACTCTCGAAACGGTCTATATCTACCCAACACATGCCAATAAAGTGATAAAGGGGGGTTACACTGCACACCAAAGTACAGTAAAGTTGTCTCTCATCAGCAGACAATGGAATACAAAGCTTACCACAACACTCTCAGATATTGGCTTTATTCAATCAAAAAATGATCACAGTCTATTCACAAGAGGGTCAGGGGATACTTTTATTGCTCTGCTAGTTTATGTTGATGATATTATAGCTGCTAGTGCCTCTACAGATCCCATAAATAAAGTAAAACAGGTTCTACATCAAAGGTTCCAGATTAAAGACATTGGCAATTTGAGATACTTCTTGGGAGTAGAAGTTGCAAGGATAGATCAAGGAATCTCTATAAACCAAAGAAAATATGCACTCAATCTTCTAGAGGAATATGGCTTCACTGAAGCCAAACCAGCAAACACACCCTACATTCAAAGAAAAAACTATCTACAGGGGATTGAGAGTTACTCTCAGACAATACTTCCTACAGAACTCTTGTAGGAAAGTTAATCTACTTGTCCTTCACTAGACCTGACTTAGCATTTGATGTCCAGCAATTAAGTCAGTTTTTATCCAACCCTAATGTGCATCATATGAAGGCTACACACAGGTTATTAAGATACATTAAGAAAAATCTAGGGAAGGCCTCCTATTTCCTGCTCAGAATGAATTACAATTAAAAGGATACATGACTCAGTTAATGGATGTGAGGACACAAGGAAGTCTATCTCTGGTTATATTATGTTTCTAGGAGAAGCCCTATATCTTGGAAGGCCAAGAAGCAAACAACCATAGCCAGAATCTCTTCAGAAGCCGAATACAGAGCAATGGAAAGTGCTACATGTGAGCTAGTTCCTGCCCCATTACCAATATTACTCTTTTGTGACAATGCAAGTGCTATCTATATAGCCAAGAATCCAATATTTCATGAGAGAACAAAACATATATAACTTGATTTTCACATTACTAGGGCAAAGTTGCAGTCAGGATTCCTAAAGCTAATGCCTATAAGGACTCACAACCCGCTAGCTGGAATACTCACTAAACCACTAGATGCTCCTATCTTTAACTATTTCCTGGCCAAGCTAGGTGCTCACTCCATCTTCCAGAATCTTGTATCATCCAGTTAACCTCATTGGAAATGTTGGGATGATGCTACAAGTGTACAAATGAAACCGGATCAGCAGTAGCAGACTCATCAACAGCAGACTGAGAGTCTTTTAGGCACCTTACCAAACACCTTTGACTGGAGACGGTTAAAGGTCATTAGTGTTAGTTAATTAGTAACTAACCGTCTAATTGTGTAATTCGTAATAGGGATACTCTATACATAGCTGAAGAACACATCATGTAACTTAACTTTTGTAGTATCAATAAAATTTACGCTTCTTTTTCTTCCTTCTTCTAATGAAGTTTCTCGCCTTTCCTGTTTTTTAATTTTCTGTTCAAGTTCTTGGTATGGAACTTGTTTTTCCACAAGATATAATATTAAAATATAAGGCTGATGTATAATCGGATTGGTAACTCGGGTTAACTGTTTTAAGACCAAGCGATGATAACGGGTCTAAGTTGTTACTGGGTCAATTATTATTCAAGTAGCGCTGTCAAACACGCAATCGTAAAGTGTTATAGTTGGTATCGAGTAGTCTACCGCATGAGAACCTCAAAGCGCACAACACCGTGAGAGAGGCGGTGGTGGGCTTCTCTAGTTACCTCTGTTAGGTTATATCCAAGGGGAGAATGTTTGGTGCCACCATGAGAAGCGGTGTTGTTAGTGCAACACCGTGAGAGGTGGTGGTGGCCACCTCTAGTTATGGTGGGCCATCTCTAGTTACCTTTGTTAGGATATATCCAAGGGGAGAATTTTAGTGCCACCGTGAGAGGCGGTGTTGTTAGTGCAACACCATGAGAGGCAGTGGTGGTCACCTCTAGTAACCTCTGTTAGGGTATATCCAATGGGAGAATGTCATATCCACATCGAAAGATGGAGATAAACACACAGTTCAAGGGAATGGGGAGAATGTTATATCCACGTCAAAAGATTGAGAGCTTTCGATAAACGCACGGGTTGAATGTTATATCCACGTCAAAAGATTGAGAGAAATCGATAAACACAAGGGGAGAATGATATATCCACGTCAAAAGATTGAGAGAAACACACAGTTGTAGGCCAGGACATGTATATCCACGTCAAAAAGTTTGAGAGAAACGCTCAGTTGTAGGGCATGTTATATCCACGTCAAAAAGTTTGAGAGAAACATGAGGCATAAAATGATAGATATAGTTGTTATAAATAGGTGTTTGTTTAAATAAAAGATTGATATTTTATTTAAATAATGTAGGATAGGATAATATATTTATCTTTTGGACTATTATTTTACTATAAATAGTGGTTGTATTTTTTTTTGTTAATCAATCCAATAAAACAACCAGTTCAATGTCTTTCTCTTATATTTGGATTTTCTTTAATATCCACATCGAAAGATTGAGAGAAACAGGTGATAGGAACCAACTTTACTGTACATTTATGTACAGTTTAGCCCACGATTATCACATTTCTGGCATGATTCGGGTTAGTTTAGACCCTATTTGGAGTATGAAATGAGGTTTTTATTGCACGTCGAGTGACTGTCGGTTTTCTGTAAACTCGATCGTATTTTAGCATTTCATACTCGTTTTTCCTGAGCACCCGTAGTTTGCGGGGTTACACGTTTGTTTGTTGTTTCCATATGGATGCAGGACTAGGGTGTCTCGAGAGCCCGGAAGACGAGAATTATTGAGGTTAGATGTGCTCGGGGCAAGAACAGAGGTCAAAGGAGGAAAAGAATGAAGTTTTGGGGCCACAGGGGTCCAAACGCACGTTTGGACCCTTCCAACGTGCGTTTCATGTCCCAAACTGGCGTTCTAGGCCCAAACCAGCGTTCCATAATTGCCAGAGTCGAACAGAGTTTCAGCCTTCCAAACGCTGGTTTAAAACTCCTCCAAACGTGCGTTCCAAGCAATCCAAACGCACGTTTGACTTTCCAAACGTGCGTTTCAAAGTGAAGGAAGTCAGGTCCTGCCCAGAAATGAAGCGAAACGCACGTTTGAACCATTCCAAACGTGCGTTTGAACTGTCAGCCTATAAAAAGCAGCTCATTTCTTCACAGCCGCAGAGGAAAAGGGGGGGGGGAGTAGGTTTTTAGGCGATTTGAGGCGATTTTCTTCATCTTTAGGAGTTAGAATTAGTGCTATATATCATTAGAATCGTCTTTCAATCCTCTCTTTGATTGTACAACTTAAATCTTCGATCTCTAACATTTCGATTGTCAAGATTCGATCTTTTGTAAGCACATTTGCCACCTCCTTCAAGTTGAGTAAAGTAATGTTCTTTTATTATTTTATTGTTGTTGTGATGTTCTTCTTCCGTTTTTATTGTTTAGCTTCGATTATGAGTAGCTAAATCTCCGTATGGTTGAACTATGTGAATGCGGGTGAAACACCATTAGAGAAATGAACCGGGAGGTAGTGTAGCGCATAATTTATACGTTCTAATTGATAATCCGCATCTTGAAACTTGTTTGAATCGTTTTTGAGCTAGATTGATCACCTAGTTCACCATTGCACACACTTAGCTTATAAATGTATGTTGCGCGCGCGCGTGGGAACGGGGTTCGGGACCGTAGAGATTTTGGACTTGAAAGGTAGTTTGACACCTACCCGTGTACTAGATTGGCGCCCTAGTCATCAAGTCCGGTTCAATACGGGGTTTGTCCGCATGAGTTATCGCTAGATGGCAAGGTAGAGTAAGGCACACTCCGGGGTAATCTTTACGAGGGTCAAGTAATCCGTTGGATCGTAGTTCGCCATACCTCTTTTAATTGTTTAGAATTTGAGTAGTGTAATCTCTCTTTTACGCAATAGTATAACTTCACACCTATACGTTTGACCTGAACTGAGTGTTAAGTCAACTGTGGTACTCAAAAGCCAATCTCTGTGGGTTCGACCTCGGACTCCTCAAGCACTATCCTACAATCGACCCGGTCCACTGTCGGTTAGAAAGTAGATTTTGCTAAGGTTTCGAGTTTTTACTTGATCGACCGGACCGTAGAAAATCCGCTTATCAACAGGCACCTTTAGGGCAATGGGGATTGCTATATCCATATCAAAAAATTGTGTGTTATAACGGATCGATCAAGAAGTGATGGTGATTGTGAGTAAAGATAAAAGATAAACAAGTAAACAAACACAGACAAGAAGAACACAGATTTAACGTGGTTTCCGGCAATGTGCCGACTACTCCACGGAAAAATGAGGATAATTTTATTATCACTAGAAAGTTACAATTGCATGTATTACCAATGGTATTTATAGCTTTGGGAATCCAACCCTAACCGACTAAACAACCAAACCAGACAATGACTGAAATACCCCAGAAGTAACCTTATCCAGATCGGAATACCATGCAGACATGTTCCCAAGTATCTTCGATTATCGCAGAGACTCAACTTCGATAGCCTTAACTTCAAAGAGGTTGATCAACCCGGTGATCGCCTTGGTGAACTCCAGATTCAGCATACACCTTCATGCTCTACTGATTACCATAGTTTCCCCCAGACTCTGCTGAATATCACACTCAGCAGACCAAACTCAGTAGCATAGTTTAAGTCACCATTACAAAACTCCACCTTGACTTCAACTTCATGCAAACTGACCAGATGCACAACCAAGTGCCAGATTTCCTCTTTGTCTTCAGATTTGAATACCTCGTGGACCCCACTTTCAATTTGAGTATTCCCGGATACAAATTAAAATCTTTGGATATTTAGCAAGTCCAGATTTAATCGAAACTTGCCCATTGGAACCGGTTTAGTGAACATATCAGCAGGATTCACATCAGTGCTGATCTTTTCCACTTTAACCCTCTTCTTATTCCTCAGAAAATGATACCTAACATCAATGTGCTTGGTTCTCTCATGATGAACATGATCCTTAGCCAAACATATTGCACTAAGTTATCACAATACACCCTGGCTTGATCTTGATGTAGACTCAGATCATTGACTAGACCTTTTAACCAGATTGTTTCATTTCCGCGCTCGATTGCCATGTATTCTCGCTTCATAGTAGATAATGTCACTGCATGCCCTGTAAAGTTGCCTTCCAACATACCATAGAACCACCCAAAGTAAACACATACCTGGTCCATATATCTCTGTTGTCCACATTAGCAACATAATTAGAATCACAGTACCCTGTGACAAAACATTGAGTACCACCTCCATAAATGAGTCCAATATCAGATGTACCCCTAAGGTACCTAAATATCATTTTCACTGCCTTCCTGTGTTCCTGTCCAGGTTGAGCCATAAACCTGCTGATAACACTGACTGGATGAGCCAAATCAGGCCTAGTGCAGACCATGTCATACATTAAATTGCCCACTACACTACCATATGGAACTTTTGACATGTATTCTTCCTTTTCAGCTGACTGTGGAGTAAACACAACAGACAGATGTAGATTTGGTGCCATTGGAGTATATTTAGGTTTGGCTGCTGACATGTCAAACTTGGATAATATCTTTTCAATATACCCTTGCTAAGACAAGAACAACTTCCCCTGCTTCCTATCTCTATAGATCTCCATCCCCAGAATTTTCTTTGCATTTCCCAAATCCTTCATCTCAAATTTAGCCTTGAGCAGATTCTTCAGATCTTGAATATCAGACTTGTTCCCGGCAACTATCAGCATATCATCCACATATAAAACTAGGTAGATGATTGAATCATCCTTCAACTTGATGTGATATACACAACAATCATATAGACTCCTGCTATAACCCTGCTGAATCATATAACTGTCAAACTTCTTATACCACTGTCTTAGGGCCTGCTTAAGTCCATACAAGGACTTCTTCAACTTGCAAACATATCCTTCCTTACTGGAACTTGGAATCCCTCCGGACGAGTCATATATGTTTCCTTATCTACATCTCCATGTGGAAAAATTTGTCTTTACATCTAATTCATCAAGTTCAAGATTATTATGTGCCACTATTGCTAATAGCACCCTGATGGAAGTATGTCTGACCACTGGAGAAAATCTCTTCATAGTCTACCCCCTCTTTCTGAATGAACCCTCTTGTAACCAAACGTGCCTTACATCGATATCCTCAAGAGTGTCATTCATTCCTTCATTTTTCTTAAAGATCCATTTGCGGTGACCACCCTTCTATTATATGGTTGTTTGACCGGATCCCAAGTCTCATTCTTCCAAGTGACTCCTTTTCTTTTCCTATGGAAACAAGCCATTGGGATGCCTCGAGAACATGTCATAGCTTCCCCGTAAGTGTTAGGTTCAACTCCATCCACTTATTCAACTACACCAGTAGTGCATATCCAACCATATCCTCCTCAAACCCATATCTCTTTAGTGGTCCGATATTGGTCCTCCTAGCTCTGCAGTAAAGCTATACCTGTTGACCAACATCAATTTGTTTGACCATATATCTTGAATTCTTATTCAGTGAGGATCGGCTTGGATCCAGTTCTGGATCTGCTGAGTGCAGACTATCCCCTGCAGAGTCTTTTAATTCAGCAGGCTCTACTTGAAGCTACACCTGTTTGTCAACCTTCTCAGTTTCAGATCCAATTTCAAATTCAGATGTGGCTCTCATAGATGAGTTAAGAATAGAGTTTTCATCAAAGACTACACTCTGCTTGAGTATAACCCTATTTTCACCCGATGACCGATTCTATACCCCTTAACTCCATCTCCATATCCAACAAATACTCCCTTCTTGGCTCTAGGTTCCGGTTACCTTCTCCGATATGATAGTAGACCGTGCTTCCAAAAACCCTCGGACACAGTAGTAGTCTGAATTTTCGACCAAACCTCAAGTGGCATTTTTAGTTTGATCCCAGTGTGAGGGCCCCTGTTGATTAAGTAGCATGCTATATTAATGACCTCCTCGCCCAAAATCTTCTTGCTGGACCAAAATTTGAGAGCATGCACCTTTGCCTCTCCGGAAGAGTTTGATTCATTCTTTCGCAACACCTTTCTATTGTGGAGTATCTCGACAAGATGGTGCCTAGCAATGCCTTCATTCTTGCAAAATTCATCAAACTCAGACCAACAGAATTCCAGCCCATTATCAGTTCTAATTCTCTTGATCTTCTTCCCTGTTTGATTCTCAACCAGTGCCTTCCACTGCTTGCAGTGCTTGAATGCTTCATTCTTGTGCTTCATCATAATTACCCAAACTATCCGTGAATAATCATCTATAAAAGACAAAAAATACCTGGGACCACCCAATGACTCCACCCTTAAAGGTACCCAACAGAATGGACATAATCAAGTATCCCTTTGGTCATGTGAATTGTTTTTGGGAACTTGCTCCTATGTAGCTTCCCAAACACACAATGTTCACAAAATTCTAGCTCATTGACCTTATGTCCCATAAGTAGATTAGTCTTAGACAAAATTTGCGTCCCCCTTTTACCTAAATGACCCAATCTCATGTGCCACAACTTAGTCAGCTGAGACTGGTGAACCTCTGATGATGCAACAGCAGCAGAACCTGATACAGTAGACCCTTGTAATATGTACAATGTGCCCTGCCTGATACCCTTTAGAATCACAACTAAACCCTTATAAACATTCACCACTCCACCTTCACCCCTGAACTTGAACCATTTGCTGTCTAGTAGACAAAGTGATACCAAATTCTTGGTTATTTGTGGAACATGCCTAACCTCCTTCAGTGTGCATAATTTACCATCAAGTCTCATCAACTGAACTAATCCAATCCCAACTATTTTGCAGACCTTGCTGTTAGCCATCGCAATATGGCCTCCATCCACCTACTGATAAGTTGAAAACCACTCCTTGTTTGGACACACATGATAAGATGCCCAAGTGTCTAGAATCCACACATCTACGTGCCTGTTGACTCACAAAGCGCTAAGGCCATATCTTCTTGAGTTGGTGTCTTGTTCTCGCCAAAGCAATCGCTGTACCTGCTTTGCTTCTTCCTTTTGGACATTCATTTTTCAATGCCCTCGCTCCTTGCGGTAGAGTTGAGACATCCTTAGCTTTAGGTCCTTTGGATGTTCTCTTGGATTTTTCTTTCTAGAATTTCTCGGCCACCAATCCAAAGAGACTAACCATCTGTCCCAGTAACCAAATGCCTTATGGCGTAGCTTCTCGAGCATGGAGTGATGATATCACATTCTAATGACACTAAGTCATTTCCAACAATAAAGGACATCACAAAATTCTCATATGATGTAGGAAATGACATAAGTAGGATCAATCTTTGCATCCTCATCTTCAATCTTCACATCAATATTCCTTAGGTCAAGCAATATTGTGTTCAGCTGGTCTAGATGATCCCTCAGCTGAGTGCCCTCATGCATCCTTAAACTGATCAGACGCTGTTTCAACAACAACTTGTTGGTTAGAGACTTTGTCATGTACAGACTCTCAATCTTGGACCACGCTTCTCTGATGTGTCCTCTTCAGCAACCTCCGTGATAATATCATCTGACAAGAACAACATAATTTTTGAATTTGCTTTCCTCCAGGGGTGGCTCTCTCAAAGTGACACTTCCTTTTGTTGATTTAGACAAAGGACCCATAATACATGTTGCTTCAACAAAGCATGCATCTTGATCATCACTGATGAAAGCTGTTTCTTCTTGTAAAATTGTCAATCTTGACATTTAAAGCGAACATCTTTTCTCACGAGAAAAGCTTGTGTATATCCCAAATCCTAGCGTCACTTATGACCTTGGTGCCAATCTACCTTGCTTAAAACAGATAAACGGATTTCTTGATGATCTTGGAAGCTCTGATACCAATTTCTTATGGCGGATCGATCAAGAAGTGATGGTGATTATGAGTAAAGATAAAAGATAAACAAGTAAACAAACATAGAAACATGAAGAACACAAATTTAACATGGTTTCCGGAAATATGCGGACTACTACATGGACAAACGAAGATATTTTTACTATCACCAGAAAGTTACAATTACATGTATTACAGATGGTATTTATAGCCTTGGGAATCCAATTCTAACCGACTAAACAGCCAAACCAGACAACGACTGAAATACCCCATAAGTAACCTTATCTAGATCGGAATACCATGCAAATGTGTTCCCTAGCTGATTATCACAGGCTCAACTTCAGCAGCCTTAACTTCAGTAGGTTGATCAACCCTGCTGATCTGCTCCAACTGAACACCAAATTCAACAGACACCTTCATTCTCTGCTGATTACCATAGTTTCCCCCAGACTCTGCTGAATATCATACTCAGCAGACCAAACTCAATAGCATAGTTTAAGTCACCATTACATTTTGAGAAACACACACTTCTAGGATATTACACATTGTTTCGGAGTAAACTACAACACAGATAAGGTAGGAGAATGTTATATCCACGTCGGAAAGACCCAGAGAAAACAATTGGACAATGTCATCCGTTAAACAAACAAAAAAAAATTAGAAAAATGTTGCGTCTTCTATACACTTTGCATTACACCCTCCTTACTAAGACACAAAAAATAATGAGAAAAATATTGGTTCACTATCCATTGTATTATGATATTAAACTTTCACATGGTGGGTCTCCATAAATTGAGCTTGATATAAGCATATGATCTTTATCACAGCTGATGGGAACCAACTTTACTGTACATTTCTGTACAGTTTAACCCATGGTTATCATATTTCTAGCATGGTTCGGGTGAGTTTAGACCCTATATTGAGTGTTAATGAGGTTTTCTTTGCACGGCGAGTAACTGCCGGTTTTTCCGTAAACTCGGCCTACTTTTAGCACTTTTTACTCATTTCCCGAGCACCCGTAGTTTGCGGGGTTATGCGTTTGCCTGTTGTTTCCATATTTATGCAGGATTTGGGTGAGTTGGGAGCCCGGAAAGCGATGATTTATGAGATTAGACATGTCCGAGGCAAGAAAGCGAAGGTGAGTATGAAGAAAGTGAAGTTTTGGAAGTCAAGGCACCTATCCGTGCGGACAAAACTCGTCCGAAGCAGATGACCCTCAACTGGATCAAAATGTTGAACTGAGAATTAAGGGTTCGGGTTTTTAAAAAACTTCAGGTTTTCTAATGTAGCATATCAAGGAGGTCTGGCGGCTTGAAACATCATCCACCCGGTGGTGCTTGGAGACACACTTTGGAAGACTTTGGCTTCTCAACTAGCTCGGTTTGGATTGACTTTAGTCTTGGCATTTTGCACCATAAAAAGGTTGGTAATCTAACCCCCCTCGTAGGTTAGATTTATTATTCTTGTATTTTGTTCGTTTAGATCTAGATCTGGTATTTATTCCGCTGCGTAATCGGGTGGATGTTTATCCATCCTGCGATATTACATCCTGCAATCCCAAGTCTGATTCTTCAATAATGACTCCATTTCATCTCCCATGGCAGCAAGCCATTGAGATGCTTGAAATATGTCCTTTGCTTCCACTGTAAGTAGAAGGTTCAAAACCATCCAATTCTTACGCAACTTGAAGTGCGTATCAACCAAATCATCAAACCCATACCTTCTAGGAGGTATCCCAACATTGGATCTTCTTGCTCTGCTGACAGCTATACTCTGCTCACCCACGTTCTCAGTTTGACGCTCAACTGACATTTGCTCGTGATGGCATGAATTCGGCTCTTGTTCAAAGAACAGATCGATGAAAGCCGACTTGGATCGATTTGCTTGATTGCGTTCAACCGACTCCACTTGAAGCTCCACTTCATCGTCGGTTTTCTTAGTTTCAAAGATCGGTTTAGATTTCAGATTATCCTCCCCACTGATGAACTGAGTATAGAATTTTCATCAAAAACTGTATCTCTGTTAAGAATGACTCTGTTTTCTGCTGATGACCAAATTCTATACCTCTTTACTCCATCACCATACCCGACAAACACTCATTTCTTGGCCCTTGGTTCCAGTTTCCCTTCACTGACATGATAGTAAACTGTGCTTCCAAAAATCCTTAGAACTGAATAATCTGTAGGCTTGCCTGACCACATCTCAACTGGTGTTTTGAGACTAATCCCTGTGTGAGGACTCCTGTTGATTAAGTAGCAAGCTGTGGTAACAGCCTCAGCCCAAAATCTCCTTGATAAACCATCATGAGAAAGCATACATCTTGCTCTCTCCAGAAGAGTTTGATTCATTCTTTCAGCTACACCATTTTGCTGAGGAGTATTCCTGACTGTATGATGTCTGGAAATTCCCTCACTTTTGCACAATGCATCAAACTCAGTCGTGCAGAATTCCAGACCATTATGTGTACGAAGCCTCTTCATCTTCTTCCCCAACTGATTCTCAACTAGAGCCTTCCATTGCATGAAGCTCTTGAATGCCTCACTTTTGTGTTTCATCAGCACCACCCAAGTCATCCTTGAATAGTCATCAATAAAGGACACAAAGTATCTGTGACCACCCAATGACTCCACCTTTGATGGCCCCCAACAATCAGAATGAATGTAATCAAGTGATGACTTTGTGTTGTGTACCCCTTTTGAGAACTTGCTCCTATGTAATTCCCAATCACACAATGCTCACAAAAATCCAGATTCTTGACCTTACATTCCCCAAGAAGATCTTTCTGAGAAAGAACCAGCATCCCCCTTTCACCCATGTGGCCCAGTCTCATTTGGGACAGTTTTGTAAGATGTGACTGATGAATCTCAGCAGATGCCACATCAGCAGAATCAGCAACAACTGACCCTTGTAATATATACAGAGTCCTTTGCTTGACTCCCTTGAAAACCTCAACTGAGTTTTTATAGACACTCAGCACACTACTTTCCCCCTTAAAACTGCATCCCCTGCTGTCCAAATAACTGAGAGATACCAAGTTTTTGGTCATTTGTGGAACATGCCTAACTTCACTCAGTTTACAGAATCTTCCATACCCTGTCCTCAACTGAACTGAGCCAATCCTAACTACCTTGCAGACCTTGTTGTTTGCCATAAATATATGACCACCATCTATCTACTGATAACTTGAGAACCACTCTCTGTGAGGGCAAATTTGAAAGGATGCTCCAGAGTCTAGAATCCATACATCAATTTGATGTGATGACTCTCCTGCGACTAGAACCATGTCCTCTTCTAAATCATGCTCAACTGCTACAACAGCTGTGCCAGAACTGTTCTCATGTTGTTTCTTCCTCTTTGGACAATTGGACTTCCAATGTCCCTGCTCCTTACAGTAATTACAGACATCTGTGGATTTAGGGCCATTGGACCTTGTCTTCTTGGAACTTTTCTTCCTAGATCGACCATGCTCTCGCCCACTTCTCTTTGCAATCGACTAATCGCCCTGCTGACTGACTGTTTATCTGCTCCAGCTGCCTTATGTCTCAGCTCCCTGGCATGTAAAGCTGACCTTACATCCTCTAAAGCAACTGTATCCTTCCCAACTATGAAGGACTGCACAAAGTTCTCATAGGAAGCTGGTAATGAAACTAGCAAAATCAAAGCAACATCTTCATCTTCTATCTTAACATCAATATTCCTGAGATCAAGTAATATTGTGTTCAGCTGATCTCTCAACTTAGTCCCCTCGTGCATCCTCAGGCTGAACAGCCTCTGCTTCAACAGCAACTTGTTGGCCAAAGACTTAGTCATATACATGCTTTCGTGTCTTCCTCAGAAACTTCTGTGATTATATCATCATACAAGCACAACATGATGTTGAATGTGCTTTCTCCTCCAGACTGGCATAATCTGCTGCACTGGCATCCCCTTTATCAGATAAAGGAGTCAACAATCCTTGTTGCTTTAACAAGGCCCGCATCTTGATTTGCCATAAACTGAAACTGTTCCTCCCTGTAAATTTATCAATCTTCACGTTCATTGCTGACATCCTTCTAATTAAAGAACAAATATTTGATCACAAAATCCTCGCACCGGTCACCGGTCTTGGTGAAGATCAACTCTGTTCACCTGCAACTCCTGAATCTTGAACCTGAATCTTTGATACCAGTTTGTTATAAACACAGATAGGAATATGCAGTTTACGAAAGAAACAAGCACAGATAGCAATGCAAACGTGAGAATGGCGGAATTGATAAAACACGAAGACAAGAAGAACACAGTGATTTAACGTGGTTTCCGGCATTGTGCCGACTACTCCATGGACGAGAAAAGGAGATTTTTATTATGCGCAGAAATACTAGGTTTTCACAAGTGTTTAAACAACACTCTTGAAAGACACACATTACATTGATTACAACATTGGTATTTATAGGCACAAATCCCAAACCCTAACCGCCATAAGATCTTTGTCGGAACTACCATAAATACCCCGAGATGTGGACCCTAGCTCTGTTGTTATCCACACAGACGAGATTCAGTTCAAAACTGACTCTCCAGACTTGTAATCAACTGACCAGATGTGGAACTCAGCTATACTAAGCAAAACTCAGTAGCCCAGGAACTGACTGCTGACTTCAGAAGAAACTCAGTGACACTTCATCAAACTGACTTTCACAGAACTGAATATACTTAACTGAACTGACCATCAACCTCAGTCTCAGTTTTCCCAGATTAGTTCCATCAGATATTTCTCAGTTTAGAGTTCAAGTCACCAAAACTGACACTTCTCATAATTACAGTTTCATGTTATCATCTCTTTGGTATATATTTATCAATGTTAGCTACCTAGCACTTTCATTGTTTTTAATAAAAGTCTCTTTTCATTAAATTAATTTCTTCAGTGCATGAAATATAATTTATTCTTTTTCATTTACATATTTACCCTTTAAACAGTGATCGTTCATGCAACAAAAAAAGATTTGGAGGAATCCAAAGGGCTACGACCAAAGTTGATGTTACCAAGAAAACTAATTGGATTAGTTAATGAAATGCCGTCTAAAAAGCCATCTCATAAGACTGACTTTAGTTTGAATCCAACCTCTGAGCCCAAGCCTGAGCCTGAGCCTGATGTTTGTGATCGTGATTGTGACTTGGATGCCGAGAAGCGGAAGAAGTTTGCCTTACGGATGTGAGTGCGTTGAGGAGAAACAAGAACACTACAACAAATTAGGTTTTTTAGAGATCTGTACCTTTAGGGGCGACATTTGTCGTCCCAAAATAAAGATTATTAGGGACGACATGTCGTCATTCCTAAAGATCGATCAACGTTCGATTAATTAAATATGAGAAAGTTAAATCTTTGGGGACGATTCTTTATTTTTGGGACGACAATGTCGTCCCTAATAATCCTTAAATTTCCGCCCTTCCACATGGATTCAGAGTGGCAAATTTTACTCGGGAAACTCTTTAGAGACGATTGCTTTTAATTTTTTCCCACCCAAAATTTCATGAAATAATTTGAATTTTTATTTATTTAATAGGACGACAAATGTCGTCCCTAAAAATGAAATTTTATTAAAATGAAATTTTATTAAAAATGATTTTTATTAAAAATTATATTTAATATTAAAAATTCAAATTTTTAACCTAAAATTTTATTTAATATTTAATAATTATATTTTGTATCTAAAAATTATATTTAATATTTTAAATTCACTACACGTTAATCAATATCGAGTTTGAAATCAACATTTGACTTATAAGTAGCGAGATTGAGTTTTAATTTACTACTTATTAATCAATCTCGATGTTGAATTCAACATTTGACTTAAAAGTAACGAGCATCGGGTTTGAAAATCACTACTCGTTAATGAATCTCGAGTTTGAAATCAACATTTGACTTATAAGTAACGAGTCTCGAGTTTGACTTATAAATAACGAGCCTAAAGGTTTTGAAAATCGGTAATCATTAATCAATCTCGAGTTTGAAATCAACATTTGACATATAAGTAACGATCCTTGGGATTGAAGACCAATACTCGTTAATCAATCTCGAGGTTGAAATGAACAATGGACTTATAAGTAACGAGCATTGAGTTTGAATTTACAACTTATTAATCAATATCGAGTTTGAAATCAACATTTGACTTATAAGTAACGAGCATTGAGTTTGAATTTACTACTTATTAATCAATATCGAGTTTGAAATCAACATTTGACTTATTATTATCGGGCATAAGGGTTTGAAAATCAATATTGATTAATCAATCTCGAGTTTGAAATCAACATTTGACTTATAAGTATCGAGCCTAAGGGTTTTGAAAATCAGTAATCATTAATCAATCTCGAGTTTGAAATCAACATTTGACATATAAGCTAGTAACGATCCTCGGGATTGAAGACCAGTACTCGTTAATCAATCGCAAGGTTGAAATGAACAATGGACTTATAAGTAACGAGCCACAGATTTGAAAATCACTAATCGTTAATCAATCTCGATGTTGAAATCAAACATTTGTCTTAAAAGTAACGAGCTTTGGGTTTGAAAATCATTACTCATTAATCAATCTCGAGTTTGAAATCAACATTAGACTTAAAATTAACGAGCCTAAGGTTTGAAAAGCACTACTCATTAATTCAATCTCGATCAATCAATCTTGAGTTTGAAATCAACAATTGCCTAAATAACGAGCCTCGGGCTTGAATTCAATAATGATCAATCAATCTCGTGTTTGAAATCAACATTTGACTAAAGTGTGAGCATCGGACTTGAATTAAATGCGATAAATCAATCTCGAGTTTGAAATCAACAATTGCCTAAGTAACGAGCATCGGGTTTGAATTCAATAATGATCAATCAATTTCGAGTTTGAAATCAACATTTCACTAAGTAACGAGCATCGGGCTTGAATTCAATACTGATCAATCAATATCAAGTTTGAAATCAACAATTTCTAAATAACGAGCATCGGACTTGAATTCAATACTAGTCAATCAATATCGAGTTTGAAATCAACATTTCACTAAGTAATTGAGTCTCGGGCTTGAATTCACAAATGGATCAATATAAATTGATCAATATAAAATTATTATAAATTTATCAATATAGAATTATTATAAATTTTATTATTATTATTTAATTATTTAATGGGACGACATTGTCGTCCCTAAAAAGACATGTCGTCCCTTTAAAGCTTTCGACCTAAATTAAATCAGGTCTCTTCTTCTCCCCTCGATCTCCTCCTCTCCACCTCCTCTCCTCTTCTCTTCTTCCCAGCTCTTAAATTAAACACCCCTCAGCTCCACCAACACTTGCTTCAACCACAGACGTACCTCTACTCCGCCACCGGCCTCAACCACAGCCGCACCTCCACTCAGCCGCACCTCCACTCTTCGAATCCTTTGCCGTATGGTCCCTGTTGCCAAAAGCGACGTCTCTCAGTCGTGGTGGTTAATCGGCTCGTCTTTCTTCCCGTCTGCCACCATCATCTCCGTCTTCAAATGCATTGTCACTCTCTCTTCCAATCACTACTCTCCGGACGTTGATTTTTCCAAAGAAGCAGGTGCCGATTTCACCAAATAATCCTCTACAATTTTGTTTATTGGCTATCATTTTGCTTTGAAACGATTGTAATCAGTTTAATATTCGTGTCTGTCTTCACTGGTTCACTGGATGTTAACGAAGCTCATAAACAATTACTTTTTTGTAACTTCACTTAATGGCTGTGCTGTGCATACTGCAATGCTGCTTGTTTTTTTTGTTTTTTTTTAAATTCCCATATAGCCGTGATGAATGGGTCGGTGTCGCATCAATCTCTAGGGTAATCCATGACTTCGGATGATTAATGTGTTGGTTTATGTGTACTAATCATTTTGCAATCCCTGTAGTATGTTTTTGTTTATGAAGTTTTGTGCTAAGATATCCTTTGTGTGTTAGAACTGGATTGTTTCTGAATGAATAGGTAGCCAATTGGTAGGGTTGATATGATTGTTATTGGGGAGAAGCCATATCACTCTATACATAATTATGCATTGTACTGTGCTCCTTGTGCTTGTATTTATTTCTCGTTTCAGATTTTTTTCGTTTTTGGTTGTTTAAATATGTTCTACTACATGAATGTTAAAAGGATTCCCTATTTTCAGATGTCATTTTACTTTTACATTATGCGAAGAGGAAATTCGTTTATTGTAGATCTTCTACATCACTAAATTTTTTGTTCTAGCAAACACGGAAGTTGGTAATGCAAATTGTTATGATTAATGTTCTATGTTGTGACAGTATTATGTGAATGCCAAAATGATAATGACACGCGCCAGTAGGTGGAAGTGAGAATTCCTTCATCTTTTGGCTCACATCATTCTGTTTTGACTTGCCCTTTTTCTCACAGTGAGTTTTTGGCCCTTTTTTTTATATGATGATGATGATGATGATGATGATGGTGATGAGGATGGTGATGAGGACTGGGAGGGATTTGATGGTTTTGGGGATCTTACCAATTGCCAGTGTGTGTGTGTGTCTGTCATTTTCCCCATTGTGTTTTTATTTTATTTATTTATTTAGGAAAGAAAGATCCCACTGTCACTGTAGTATTAAATTAATTTAAGGGGAAGACCACCCCTCCCCCAAAGGGCTGGGCAGCCAGGCATGTATGCTTGAAGCTGAAATGGCTAAGACAGTTACTCAGATTTACACATTTAGTAAATAGATGCTTTCTATGCTTTGAAAATCGATTGTTGTTGATATTCAGTAAGGTCATTGTATCATATCATTGCTTATTTCCTAGTCATTTTTTTTTTTTCTTTTTTTCTTTTTTCGTATTTGTTATAATCATGATTGGGAAATGCTACTACTAAAACGACACAATATTACACCATTGATCATGACGTATGACCCATTTGATCACAGTTTTACACCTGATATAGGCCCCATTTGATCACAATTTCACACCATTGATGATGATGATGAAGGACCCACCATAATCAAAGGTGTGAAAGACTGGATCACAAATATGATAAGTTGTGATCAATGGGTGCTTTTACCGTATGCGGATTGCATGATAGAACCACTGATTTACACTCATTGATTGTTTGATCCTTGTGTCACAACCGAACCATTGTGGTAGCAGCATCACCCATGAAGATTAGGTTCAAATGGGGACATGTTATAGTTGTTCATTCTATAGTGATAAAAGATGAAATTAATATGCTGATCTTCAAGAAACTGAAATGTTAGTTTACTTTTAGACCAATTCAATGTATTGCTTGACTACCTAATTTCATCTTTGTTTCCGTGGCGTTGTTGAATGGATCTCGTTTCAGGTACACTTAGACTACCTTGAAGCTGGTGCAAATATCATAATATCTGCCTCGTATCAGGTTTGCAAATTTCATTCATGATTTCATCATCACTATATGAACTATATATCGTTCTGTGTGTGTGTTGCAATTGGTAACTTTTAAGCTTTCAACTGCCTTTGCATGATGCAGGCTACTCTCCAGGGATTTGAAGCTAAGGGAATAGTTAGGGAAGAAGGTGAAAAACTTCTCAAGAGAAGTGTTGAGATAGCCCGTGAAGCACGGGACACGTATTATGATGAAACAACCATAAAGCACCCAGTGCTCATTGCTGCTTCTGTTGGTAGCTATGGAGCTTATCTAGCTGACGGTTCTGAATATAGGTAAAGGATACTTCACAATATGTTGCACGTTGAGTTATTTGTCTCGGAGTTGTATTCTGGTAACTTATAACTTTGTTTTAAATATTTTGTTGGTTAACCGTACGTTACGATGGAATTTACGATTTTCATATTATTATTATGTTTATTCATCCCCTAACTAGTAGTTTTGGTTCATTTGGATGATTTTTGGTTCATTTGGATGATTTTTGATTCATGTTAATGTTGCGTTTCGATTTTTCGGCATGCGAGGGCATGCAAAAACAAATGCTGCCTAAAAAAAAAAAACAAAAAAAAAAACAGGGACGACGAAAATTATAGCCCGATCATTAGAGACGACATTTGTCGTCCCTAATTTCCTAGAAAATTATAGCCCGATCATTAGAGACGACATTTGTCGTCCCTAATTTAATTATTTTTTTTTAATAGTTCATTTTCGGAAATTAAATAAAATTAAACTGTAATACGCTTCACTTTCATTTTTGCATGTAAAATACACATCAAATTAAAGATGTTTAAGCTTGAATGTTCCCACCCGAGTAAGGTTAAAATTAACCATTTGGTGGATCAAGTCAAGTTAACGTAATTCGGTGTCATATAGATAAACTATATATGATGGTTTTTGGGATTATTACATGTAGTCTTCAAGATACCAGAGGTATGAGGCTATGAGCCTTTGAGGTTGAAGTATTAATTTTCGGTGCACTTAATTGTTTTTGTTCCGGGTATGGTTGAGTATTAATCGCGATGTGACCAAAAAGGGTAAGTTGCAGCTTTACCTTTCATGATGGGACACATCATGCGACGTATTCTTGATTGGTGACATGTCATTCGTTGGAAAAATCTTGTGTGAAGAGAAGATTTTAAGGTTAAATGACCCGAAAAGCAATCAATCATGCTTGCAGATTTAAATCTGAGAATAAAAGCGTGGTTACGATTGAAACCATACTGATGTCTCTCGCGCGTATAAAAGACACTATTACAAAAGTATTTTCCATTACGTTGACCATGTAGAATAGTGTGGTATTTCATGCACACCTAGTATAAATAAATAAATATAGATAACAAATACAGGAGGAATAAACGTATACAGAATTTGAGTTGCATTGCAATTATGTTTTTATTTATTATATAATCTTTGTTTCAAAGTATTTGTTAGGTTAACTATTTGAAATGGTATACTTATGAACAAAACTATTCTTGATTATTTCTCCCCGTTAACCTAGGCTACGATCTTAGGCTTTACGTACAGTTTCAGAAATAAAGATAATCTTTGGGGGTCGTTGTGTGTCACATTACCATGAATTTCTTGGTTACGCAAGTACCAGATTCTTTGAACGAGTTCACAAAAAAAATATCTCTAAAATTCGATGTTGTCATGCTTGTATATATTCGATCACGTTGAGACACCGGTACCTCTCGATCGAGCCATTCAGAGATCTCAAAAGTTAAGGCAAAGCAAGACCAATGTTGTCGATTAATCACATCTATCCACATATTATTTACCCAAGAAGAGTCCCTCAAAGTGTGTACGTTAGATTCAAGGAACACACCACATTGCTTGTCAACTATATTACTTTTTAGATACTAGTATTTCTTTATTACATTTTGGATATAAGAGTCGCAACAATTATTTATTCTGGAGTTCTACGGAGAAACTTTGTACGGATGTCACTGCCTCTATGGCCGGAGTGTACAGACACCGAATTGAAGCGGTGTTATCTATTGTCGACGTTCTTCTGCTACCGAACATGTCATTACTAGTTTCTTTTGTTTGCGTGTCTCATTCGTTTTAGTTTCATTCTTTCGGTCGGTAGGCAGGGGCAGCTCCCGGATCCGGCCGGTCAACTGCTTAAACCCGTCATCTTCGCTTTGGTTATAAAAATTTAAGTTAATGAGCATTTATATCTCATGATTATAAAGTGGTAATTAATGCTACTAGCTCCCACATTCTCACAGGAAGCAGCCGTTATATATTATCCATAATTCGAAGAGGAATTATCTTAATTCGTCTTTATCTTTAACAAATGGAATATATGGAGGACCATTTTTCAAGCTTTGGAATCTGGTTTTAAAGAAGAAAGGAATGGAGTGTACCTTTCCTTTTTTGCATTAAACCTTGCATGCAAAGTTATCCCACGTCCATTTCTTTGTTGCTTGCTTGCTTGCCCCCACATATATAATATATATACATCCTAACATTATCATCTTTGCATCTTCAAATAACTAAGGCGCCACCACCATAATATGAATTCGGACTAATTATTGGTTCGTACGTAGCAGATGGATGTCTTGTTTAGGAAGTTGAGGTAAGTGTCTGTCAATCAATTACACCTTCAAATTTTGAATGAATGGTTTCTTTCTTTCTTTCTTTCGCCATTGAAATCGTGAAATTCTTACCCGCACTGATCTCCGTTATGTGTCGTGCCGTTGGAGCTACGACTTGTGTATAAGAAGACAAATACTATTCTCTTTTTGTATACATGTCATAAATCCAACGGATCGATGCACACGAACACTTCCCGGGTAAAAATATATCATTGAAGTCAACATGTCAAGGATAAAGTTCTTATTTTTACTTTATACTTAATTGTACTTAATGTATGTCCCATCACCAACTTAATGTATTATGTTTATCATTGCTATATCATTTTAGACGATCGACACTAAATTCTTAACAAATTAATTTAAACATAGCGTTTTTAAGGATACCCTATAAAAATCTAGCTACCTAAGGTGTGCCTCACATCAATGTTTAAAAATAGACATGTTTAAATATTTTTAAGTACAATGATAGATTTATAAATGTGCCCATAAATATCTTCTTTAATTAAATAATTAATAATATGCGTTCCCAACCCCGAAATGATGTGTTATGAGGAATTTTTTTCCCCTCACAAAGTGATGGTCTACATATTATTCTTTTCTTTATTGGTCAATCTTAATAACCAACAAAGTAGTTGATGTGTCCGACGTCCATCATACATTTGACGCGATGATGTTTTTCTTATATATTCGTTAATGTTTACTTATTCATTTCATATTTCAAAATAGCATTTATTATCTGATGGGGTATATATGTCCACTAACACTTAAAATACAAAACATTAATTATTTTCTTAATCATTGTGCACAATAAAAAAAACATTTTTTTTATGGGACGGAGGTAGTGCGTGTCATTTTACAATTCAATTCCCTCAATTTCAATTTCATACTTTTCTAAAGGACCAATAACCCTCACAATAAAGAGGAAAGCAAAGCAAGGCCCTACGGGCTGTTTGATTTTAATAATTTTTCGAGTTATAATGCATCAAATAACCATTCATGTCCAACGCCTCGTTTGGCTTAAAATAAATAAATCAAATTAGCAAGTCTAGCTCAACCTTATATCTTCAAATATAGCGTTTATTTTTTTTTTTTTTCCAATGATGAGTATTACTACATTTTTCAATGTTTTTGGATGTTTTAAAAGAAAGAGCAACAATGAAGTATACAACCAAGGTCGGTCACATGAAACATGATAAAAAGTATTTGCGGAGACCGGGGGGGGGCGATGCGAATATGTCAAGATTAGAATTATTTTGAAAATAATACGTCGAATGTAAGTAAAAAATGCCGGTTCGGTTTCTAATACGGCGTGAATGTGGTAACTACTCTAATAGAGAAATGGAGCATATATTTTCACACAACACGCACGGTATTCTGATCTCTAAACGAATAAGAGTCATAAAGAGATGACTAATCATGCAACTTAAGAATTATGAAAAAGTTGTTAACAACCTTCAGGGAAAGGAAGTGAGAGGTAGAGACGAAGGCAACACGATCCAAACTAATGAATTCAGAATATGAATCAAATTCGAAGGAGATTATCGAAGCTGCAATTGCAGCAGACTACATTTGCAGTTAAATCTTTTGAAGATCAAACAAGAAAAAGAGATCAAAGAATTCACCATCACGGACGAGAAGATTCCCCGACTACAAATATAACTCAACCACATTATACAACCCAACCTCGCACAAGATCTAGTAAATTCTCAGGTACGTACGTAGCCAGAGCGGCGCCTAAACATGGGTCAATATATGAATAATGTATACAAAGTACATACATAAAGACACAAACATACCTATATGGATAAATTACAAACACTCTAAAGGATAAAATTATTACTTAAGTAGATGTGAGACTGATATATGTATTGATAACCCTCACCCACGGACATTAAGAAAGGCTTATAGTGACGTTTTAAACGCCTTAATAATTCCCTGTGTGGGCGTTTTTATGCTTGTGACGTTTTTAGCAAGCGACTTTTATCATGTTGTTTCAATAGGTTATTAGGACGCTTTTGAATGCTCTCACACTGCCCATGACAAACATCTTTATAACACATATATAATTATGGAATGAATAGGACATTTTTGTATGTCTCAGATCGATGTACTGTGAATTATTACCTGAAAAAAAGACGATTGATGAAATGTATACAATTTTAATTATCAACCCTCCATCAACTTTAGCTTTTGAGAATATGATAATTCAACATAGTATCAAATAAAGCAAAAAAAAAAAAAAAAAAAAAAAAAAAAGTAATTAGTTCAAACAACTCTACAAACATTGTATTCTAATAAAAGATCTAGTGTTGGGCTTCTTTAAAACCTTCTTATAGGTCACATTTGGGGGACGAGTTGAAATATATAAAATATTACTCCCCATCAGCCGAAAATATTGGAAGATTTGGTAATTCAACAACAATATTAGCTTTTATTAATAATATAGGTCGTTACACTTGCACACATAAACATTTTTCATACTTTCACCCCCCAAAAAAAACATGCTTCATACTTCATAGTGCTAATTATATATATATTTCTTGTAACAGATGATGTTACAAAGCCAACCTTTGACGCCCATGACGAAATTGCACAATCAAACACAATAACAAGAGATCTTCCCCAAGAAAAAACGCCTAGTACTTTTGTTCCATCCTTCAAGAAGAAACTATCTTTTGGAGAAACGACACTTATGACGTCTCAACCAGAACAAGCATTACCAGAAGAGGAACATACTGGAATGATCCCATCAATAAAAAAAACCAGCGACGACACGAAAAGAGAATTCAACAAAAGTCAAGAGACATCAGAACCTAAGATGGATACTCCACGTGCACCCGTAAACGAACACCACCTTTAACCACCAATGCCGATACAAAGATGTCTGAAAATCTAGGAGCAAGAGACACTGATGCTGATGAATGGGAAAAGCTTGAATTGTCAGGGTTAAGGACAAGTACTTATACTTATCTCTACACTAGATTCAATTTAAGTAGAGTATATATACATCTAAGGGATAACTTTACACAATTATACTATCAAAATCAGCAGCTTATATTTGCTAGATTACCAATATATTCAATTGAAAGTTTAAGTTGGTATATAGACAGAAGCTCTAATGCCTCAAACATGTGTGCAGCAATGCTAATTGAGTCATAAAGGATCTGTTAATTGCTTAGACCCGTCGTCCTAAGCTTGGCTGAAAGGGCTACCCGAGTTGACAAGACATTTATGTGTCACACTTATATGGGGGTGAGAATTCTGTTGTTTTAACTATGTAGAGCATTATTTATAATTCGGTGCAGGTATGGAAAGTTAAGTTCCACAATTCTTGATTGGGAAAGCAAGAAGAAGAGCAAGGCCAAGAGTCAACTAGATAAAGTACAGGTTGTAGTGAACTTTTCATATATATTAGAAACTTCATGAACTTTGTAGTTATATATATATACATATATTAATTTCCTTATATATATATATATATATTTGTATATTTATGTAAATTCAGGCAGAACCGGGAAAGAGGAGAGCAAAAGCAGTGGAGCATTACCGTAGCGAACTTGAACGAATTCAGAAAATAGCTGAAGGAGCAAGATCACAGGCTATGGAAAATCAAAGAAATGAAGAGTTAAAGGTTAGAGAGAAAGCAAATAAACTCAGATTGACCGGACAACTTCCCGCGCCGACATGTCTTTGCTGCTGAATCTCATTATGTTACGTACCTTACTTCTAGCTAGCTTCAAAGAGAAGAACAGTACCATTATTTCAAATTAAATAGCAGATTTGGTTTCATGTTGTAATTATTTATATCGCTAGCTACACTTGATTTCTTTTGTTATTATACCCATTTTATGGAAAGTATGAATGCCAAAAGATAGAGAGAAACTTCTAAACATAAAATTCAAATAATGATGATGTTAAAGTTCACTACAATAAATGATTTTTTTTTTTTTTTGGTGACAAACATTTGGTGGATTTGTCACAAAAGGGCAGCTTTAAATTTAGTGAGAATAACCTGGTTTGTCACAAAAAAATTGTATAAGTAAATGATTCTCCATAGTACGATGAAAACGAGAACCTTTTCAAAAATTAATTAATCGAGAAACTCTGCTTTAACTATAAACCAGGCTCTCTATAAAAATAAAAATAAAACTATAATAAAAACTATATAAAAAAAAAAACTTAAACGAGAAACTGCGTTCCCTTGTTTTTATGTGGCTCGGGATGCTATTATGTTTTAACTTGAATCAACTTGAATATCGGTTCAATTTTTTCTTTTCTTGGAATTTTATGTTCACCATCTTTAGTCTATGATGTGGGATGAAAACTCTCTCTATTTATGTGTCAAAAAAACAGCTACAAGATTTGTTTGGAAGATCTCAAATACAATATGTTGTTGTTTGACGTGACTATGACACGATCTCATACACGTGGCATTTAAATGCACAGTTTGATCTTCTAAGTAAATTAAATGGGACTATTGAGCTCAGCACAACAATGTGCCTCGAACAGATTTCGTTGTTGTTGTTTGATGTGACTATGACACGACCTCATGCATGTGCAGCAAAGGCACAATTTGATTTTCTAAGTAAATTAAATGGGACTATTGAGCTCAGCACCACAATGGGCCTCGAAGCAGATTTCGACCTCAAACAAATTGACTACTACGGAGCGCGAGATGCTCATAAGTCATTGACATGACGCAGGTTGTCCACTATCTTATGTGATCAGTTCGAAGTAAGATATTTTCCAACTCATACCACCGACATGATGCGGAGTTCACCTCGATGCGGGGCGTACCCTCAACTCGGTATAAGTTATCAGCGAACTCGGCACAAAGCGGTTACGCATTAAATAAAACTTTAATCCACGTTACCGTAATGGCTCTGTGATTCATGCATGTACATGACCATGATTAAGCCATGACTTCCATCATAAGCGCATCAAGTCATCGACCACGACTTCAATGGCAGCACAATAGTTAGGACATCCCTCACGAAACTCAATTACCCGAATTATTATCCAAATTCACTACTCACGATTTTTGGAATCATCATTGTTGTTGTTATTATTAGTATTATTTGCGTTATTATTATTTCTCTGAAATTATTGTTATTTAGAAAAAATATTGACTTTTAGTGACAAAGTGTTTGTCCATATTAAGTTTTAAACCAAAAATGTGTCTACCCTTTGGTGACAAAAACGTTTTAGTGATTAACTTATGATTCTTTTGTGGCGAAAAAATTGTCACATCAACGCCTTTCGGTGACAAATACTAAGGTTGATCAAGAAAGATCTGGAAAGCTTTGGTGACAAATATGAAAGTTTTTCAGGATTGGTGAGAATATTAAGGTTTGTCACACGATATCCGTCGCCACATATATACGCCACAAGCGCACTGACAATTTTTTCGTCACGGATGCCATTATTGACGTAAATAAGCTCTTTTCACGAATGTTTTTCATCATGAGTAGAGGTGTTAAACGAACCGAACGTTCGCGAACAAGGCTTGAACTCGGCTCGTTTAAGCTCGTTCGAGCTCGTTCATTTATGTTATCGAGCCGAGCTCGAACGAGTTCTCACCTTTCGTTTAGTAAGCGAGCGAACACGAGCACGTTGCGTGAGCGCTTCGTTAGTGTTCGTGAACATATATTATATATAATATAAATTTATATTATATATAATATATGTTCACGAACACTAACAGCGTTCACGAACAAATATCAAATATCAAATATCTATTGAGCGAGCTATTGAGCAGGCCGAACTATTGAACGAGGCCCTTAAAAAAATTTGCTATTGAGCGAGGCCGAGGCTCGAGTTCGAGCCTGTTCGCGAGCTTGATCTCGAGCTCGAGCTCGAGCTCGAACATTTTCCTTTCTTATCGAGGCGAGCTCGAGCGAGGCTTTAGGCTCGTTTGTCTTAACGAGCCGAGCCGGCATGCTCGATTATAAAGCGAGCTCGAGCTTGAACATCAGTACTCGGCTCGGCTCGGCTCGTTCTGACACTAATCATGAGGTTGTTATATTGTGACATTCAATATTGTTTTATATTTTGTTCGGCCTATATTTTTATCATGACATTCGATATTGTTTTATATTTTGTTCGGCCTATATTTACCAAACATAGTTTTCAAAAATGAGAATGATGACCCTTTATATAGAGCTTTGTTACAAGATTTAACACTCTGATGCACGTGACCAAGATCATGGAGAAGTATGTATCTCGTGCCGTAATGACATACTATCACAGAGCCAGTATTGTGGCAGTTACTAATAGGGGTGCAAATGATTTGGGTTGTGCGGGTTTCATAAAAACTCATACTCAACATTTATGTTGCGGGTTATGAAAATTTAAAACCATATCCAAACTAATTCAAAGTTCAACCCACACGTGCGGGTTTTGTTAAATGCGGGTTGGGTACGGGTTAGCATGCATGACAATAGGTTTTAACGTTCTTAGAGCTAATTAATTGATTCGATACTCTTTCTTCAATTGTTTAGTTATTGGAGATAAAAAAAATATTCAACATTTAAAACCAAGTAATAGAATAAATGGATATAGCATAATCCTATCAACATTGAAAAAAATATTGAACTTCGTTTAGACTGTTCATTTCGCCATGCATGGAAATAGGTTATAGTGTTTTGTTTATATGTCTATCTTGAAAGTTGAAAAGTTAAAAAACCATTACACTTTCCATTTTCTAGTAATTCTAGTTTGTCGCTATATATCTATATATATATATATATGGGTTGAGTTGGGTTCAAATATGTTTTTTTATGGTACAGCTCATACTCAACTCATGAAATGCGAGTATTAAACCATAATCAACCCAAATCCATTTTAACCCTTGATTGCGGGTTGAGTTAGGTTGAAGTAGGTTGGATTGGGTCGGGTTATGATTTTTGTTCACCCACAGTTACTAATATGGATTAATTTTGGGTAAATGTCCGAAGGCCTATGACTTGTGTGCGAGGTTGGTGATGACATGCTGCGAGATATATATAAGTGACCGAGGTGAACTGCACCATGTTGTCTAAGAAGGACAGATGAAGACCTTCACCACATCAATTGTTTATTTGAATGTGTTGCTGCGATTCTCGAAAGAGAGTTGTCTTGACCGAGATCAGAAGTAGATCCTGGCCCATGTCGGCCCACTTGTTGGGATGACTGATTAGGTCGATGAGTTCCAAATGTCGGGTCATTGGTCATACTATGTCAAAAGCTCCCAAGCCTGAATTGGGATGTATATCATAGGTTAGAGTCCGCTCATGTTAATTTCAACGGCTAGAATACATTACGATATAAAATGTGATTGCCTTTGCTAGTGTCAATGCATTTGCGTTTGACCAAATGGCTATGCTGTTGTTTCAATGACAAGTCCTTCGTTACTTGTCCTTTAGAGAGAGCATGTACTGCGGCTTATAAGAGATCTTTTCAAAGAGCTTTACCTATTTGTAGCTACGCTAATAGTAGAACAACTTTGTGTGTTACTTAAAATTGAGCGGAAGGAAGATATGCCTTCATTCAAGCGTGATTGATGATGCGAGAAATCGTCAAGTTAAATTCGATCGTTGATCTTTCTTTGAAAGAGCTTTGAGAGATGATCACCACCGTTTGAGAGGTTATATATCCTCGAGATGATGATGTTTGGAATGTGCTGTAAAACGAACAAACCGGTGATTTGTGATAAAATGGAGTATAAAGTAATTTTGAGAGGCGAGGACCATATAAGAAAGCATACCGTACATGTGAGGTAGATGATCCCTTTATATAGAATACCGTGGTGAAGATGGTAGTCCAATCTTTGGTGATGCCCGTGTGCAAATAGTTCATCCAGGTGGTAGTGTGTGGTAACCTAATGGTTTCCTTGCAAATGTTGCATATGACAAAGAATGACATGTGTCATGCATGCTATAGATGATTGTGTCATGTCATGTATCTGAGGCGGTAGTGTCTTGCACCGTCTCGGCTATTTCTTGTACATGAGCAACCTGCGCTGTTTGGCAAAGATAATCCCCTTCTCGAGGGTAAGACAACCGCTTCGGTGAGAGGTGCTCACGAGTAGCAGTCGGGGCAGGTCGGCCTTTACGCCGGACTTCGATCTTGAGCACTTAGCAAGTAATGAAGCAAAAGCGATGGTTGAGTATCGGTTCGGCCAATATGATGTGCATGGTGGATTTATGCTCGTAGCTATGTCAAATGAGTGCCACGTAGTTCGTGACCGATTTCACCAATGTCAACACAATTTAAGAAATTTGAAGAATGTCATAAATTTAATGATACAAGTCTAAAATATCTATTGACTATCATTAATGATATAGTTGTAAAGTAAGGGAGAGTTGTTGAATTAATAATAAATTATAGGTAATAGAAGAAAAATGTAATAAATGTTGTATTGGTATTCTAAAACGTCTTATATTATCGGACAGATCCCAATAGCCAAAAGTTCATATATTATGGGACAGATGGAGTATTATGCTAATTCTTTTTATGGCAAATAACGTTGTGTAAAGGGTGACCATTGTATATGTTCTAAAGCACTTGAATCAGATATTCTTAAAGAATTATTTATTTTACAGTTTCAAATACTATATTTTCAAATTTATAAAAAAACTTTATACAAGATGAAATGTATCAGATTTTTCAATTTTACAGAAACGAAATGAGCGTGGTAGATATAAATGAAATTTTACATAATTTGAATTAATGCGATAAATGTAACAGATATTTTAGTAAATATGTAGTTTACGATTAAAAAAAATAAAGTATCCACTACGATGTTTTCTTTTGTGAATATGATCGTCGAAATTTCTAAAATATAATGTTTAAAGCATTTTTGATATTTCCTGCAAATGCTCTGATCTTGAGCCCGTAAATTATTGTTTTCAACGTGAAGGTATGTTTCCAAAGCCCCTCAATAAACTTAATATGAACAAGTTGGTCATCAGTAAATGATATAGTAAACGGAATAAGTCACAAAAACACATGAAAGAAATTAGTAAATGTGTAGGATAAGGTCAATACAGTATAGTAAGCAATTGTTCAGGATCACAACACGAATCAGTGATAACTTTTTTTAAATTATCTCCATTAGTTGCGATCGATGATTTCCAGAATCGCACAGTGAGTTGGCGTCTGAAATTGAGGAGATGGGGAGTGAGAGAGGAATATGATTGGCAGAAACGAGAATTCGGGATTATTAAAATTAAAAAAAGTCCTCAGAAAATATACTACATCAAATCAGAAATATAAGTTATTTGTTGAGCTTGACGCATATTAATGAGGCGATAACTAATCGATTTTTATCTTATCATGGCGAATTACCCTCTAGCCCTTGTTGGTCAATTGCGGTGTAAACAATGGGTAATTTCGCCATGATAGTGTAAAATTCGATTAGTTATCGCCTCCTAATATGCGTCTTGCAAAGTCAAACGGTGATTTATATTTTAGACAGAGGTATATATATATATATATATATATATATATATATATATATATATATAAATTCTATTGAACCTGAAAATTTTGTAAGTTGTACATCCACAAGGTGTATATATGTTTATTTTATTTGATTATTTGAAGTGGAAAGAATCGGTGTTTATCTAATTTAAATAAAAATACGTAAAAACTTTGAAAAACACATTATCTTTCTTATGCAGTCACCCTTTCTTATTAACCGACATATTTGTAAAAAATATTTATGCATCGAAGTTGTATGATTTAGGGAAAGAATGCGCTGTGATTTTAGGGAAAAGGGTGCGATGGTGATGACCAAAATAGTAACGACCAACCTAAACCGGCAGAGTACCGGGTCGGAAGTACTATAGAGGTGAAAGCAAGGTCAGTATCCCACGAGGAATCAATCAACTACCAAAGTCGTTTTCAACTTAGTTTAGGTTAATCAAAGGTGGTTCATGTTCTAATTACACTAATGATGTGATAAAACTAACAATAATAAGGAAGAAGTCATAACCAAACCATGATCCAATTGATTAGTTTCACCTCTAATCGACTCATTGGGAATGGAAACTACCAACCAACCATCCTAATGCTTATATCGACTGTTCATAGGTGCAAACTCCTAAGATAGTACTAGACGCCATGCAACAACCTAGTACCCTTTGCCCGGTTCAACAGATCCGCTTTAAAGATTTAAGCGGCCGAAACAAGATTAAGAACTAGAGCCACTCGATTTACACCGACAAACCTCGTTACCCAATTGATCTAAACAACTCGGTCAATTGTAAATAACGATCTTAAAACCCTTTTCCCACACCCTTCGCAACATACATTTATAAAAGTGGAGTTTGAGTTAATGAACTAGGTGTACAAGCTAATTCAAGCATTAAGAACAAGTTTTAAGTAATGAATTCATCAATATAACAACAATTAAACACTACCCATTCCCAATTTCATCAATTATACGGTGTTTCTTCAATCTTCACATAATTTGGCTATGAAAATTTAGCTACTCATCATAAAGCAAGAAATAACAATCAAAGAAAGGATTAAAGCCATTAATCAAAAGAAGAAATGAAATTAATTACCTAAAAACGCAGATAAGTTGTGGTTACATCAATCTTCATCCAAACCCATTGTCACTTGGGAAGAAGACCTCAAAACACCAACAAGAAATAGGAAATCTATACTAAATTGTGTTTAATCTAAGAGAAAGAGTGAAAGAATAGCTAATCTAAGGAGAAAAGGGAAGAAAATCGACCTAAAGGGTGTCCTAATTAAGTCCCAGGTATGAGTTCTTATGAAATGGGCTGAAAAATCTATTTAAAAGGCCCAAAACGTGTGAGATAAAGCGGTTTTGGCGTGCCCCAAAGTCTTCGTCTTGGCGCCAAAACTGTTCTGTGATTCAGGAGCTCTGTTCCAACTTGGCGCGCTCCCAAAGTCTCGGCGCGCGCCAACATTCTGGCAGATACACCTTCAGTAATCTGGAAATATCTTTGCGCGCATACAGCTCAGATTTAAGTGATTCAAAATTCGTTGGAAAGCTCATTCAATTATCTACAACTTTCATGAAGACCACAAGTCCAGAAAATGCATGTATTTGGGAGAAAATTGCAGATAAAGTTAACAAATGGTAAAAGCACCAACCACCTTTGATCCGTTTCCATCCCGGGGCTTCGTTTTCGCCATTCTAAGTCTCATGCCTCATCTTCCGGGCATACGAGTCACCTATTTCCTGTATTTCCATAGCACAATATACCAAGCATAATCCCGAAAGATAAATAGGGCTCGAATAGGGCCAAAACACCGTAAATGATAAGGTTTTCCATCAATTTGATGGATTACCTCTAAGTAAGTGCTCAAAGCATTTTTCCTTATAATTGGTCTAAAACCACCCAAAACAAGCCAAGAGTGTCATAA